>VZSZ01009142.1:18817-188880 GCA_013398815.1 Ibidorhyncha struthersii
TTTTGTAGCAGCCTTCCTTAGACATTTACCTGGCTTCAGCTCTTTTGACTTTCAGATCATTATGACAGGGACCTGTTTCTTTCCATATTTGGGAACATTCTTGATCCAGCAAAAAAATACAGGACAGAGGCATCAGCGTTAAAGAAGCAGGGTTCACTGAAATGAGCTTCCTAACCCTATTTTACCATCTTTCTTTCAGCTTACCCTTTGTAAGATTGCTTATTTTATTGCATATCTGTGCCTCAGATTATTTTCTGCCTGATCTCTTCCACATCCAGAAAATTTTAGGGAGGAATGGACCACAAATGCACCTACTCTGACTCTAGGATTGACACTGAGCATGAGGTTCTGGGGTGATGCTGTGCCTTAGAGAATAAGCACAGTCCTTGGAATCAGGAAAGTCAGGGCAGGGAAAGATCAGCTCCACATAGACCGTGTCTGAGAGCAGGAAAGGAGTGCTGTGCCCCATTCAAGCGTCTGCATGCCCAAGAATTAGAAATGCGTTACTGTCTGAGCAATACCTGATAAGTGATATCAGAAACTCACCCTGTTCTGTTTATCCAAGAGAAGACTAATGGTGATCTGTTCATGACCTCCAATTATCAAAATGGGGAAGAATTTGGGAGAGCAAATTGCTCTTTACGTTCTCAGGAAAAAGCAGTTTGATGAAACCTTCTGGTCTGAAGTTGAAAGAAGACAAAGACAGACTAGAAAACAAGTTCAGTAACAGCAGTAGGTTCCCTGTGCAGTCCTTAGTCAGGGATCTGTAATTCCCCACACATCTGTAGTTCCACCTGAAGGCCTGGGACCTGCTTTAGGGGAGGCCAACAGACCAAGGGGTGCTGGAATTAATGCAGTTCTGGTTGGTATGCAGCTTTCCTAGGGTGAGCGCACCAGAAAAGCAGCAGTAAATCAAGGAGGAGGAGCCTGCCATCTTGGTTTTATGTGTTGAACCATTCTGCAGGGTTTCTCACCTTTACAATGCACAACAGCTTTTCAAGCCAAGGAAATCCTTTTCTTTGGGTTGAACTATATTACACACACATATTATAATCACTATAAATTGACAGGGTAGCTAGCTAGATGTGTTGTATATGAATTGCTTAGGTAAAAGAGTAACCAAATAGGAACTAAAGACATAATTTACAGGTTTTGCAAGTGGGGGCGTGGGGTGGGGTGGAAGGAGGGAACAGGACATGCCTATGGCAGGTGGTGGTATATCTCCTGCACATCCTGGGTCAAGAGGGTAATATGTGGTTCAGCCTGCCAGACCTCGGCTCGCTTTACTACTAGTGGAAAGCAACAGTCACAGCACCTAGTTAGACACCTGCAGCAGGTGGTTTTAGAAGAGCTCTAAGAAAATAAAATGTCAATGACACTTAAAAAAAATAATATGACTTTTAATGAGATAGTAGGTAGCAGCTCACCTGATAACACATGGTCGGTTCTACAGGAAATGAGGCTGTGCGAGGGTGAAGTTCTGGATGAAACACCTCGTAACATGTAACATTAGTCATTTGCAGACCAGATTTCAATGACTGGAAAATTACAAGGATAATGCCATTGCTGAAATGCAGGGTGGACAGTTACAACAGGCAGTTTTGGATGCGCTGTATAGGACTGTTGAGAGCAGTCCTGTGGGATTTCACAAAGACACACACTGATGAAAGCGTATTTTCTTTAGGCACCGGCAGTTCAGATTTATAAGAGTCTTACTCTAGTGGCCGTTAGAGCTCTGGGGAAATAAAGTTATCATGAGCAGACAAGCAAAATGTGGAAGCAGCAGGGCATTTAGCTGCTTGAAAAGCAATTGAGCCGAGTTTCTCCATTATGCGATCAAAGAAGAGCAAAACTGTGAAGCTTTCCGGCCTTTGTTCCAGCACATGCTACGGCAGTCGTTGCTGTATTCAGATGTTTGATGCTGTAGTTGTGCAGGTAAGAGCAGTCCCTCTCACTCTCCACAGATATCCCTGCCCACCGGCACCACGACCCTGAGTCACGCCTTCGCTTAACACAGAGCGCAGGGTGAGCTTGCACGCCTTTGTCCTTGCTTCTCCTGCACTTCAGGCTCTCAGGAGGTGGGCAAACTCCGGTCTGAAAGTACCGTCAATGGGTGCAGTCTGTCCCCTGTGCAGTGCCTTTGGGTCAGAAGGGGGGAATCGCAGTCCAGCAGAGTGAGCCCTGCCCTGTGCAAAACAGTCGCCTCCAAAGAGCAAATTCCCGAGGCAGATTTCGCTCAGGATGCATCTGCAGTTGTGTTTTGGTTTGTGTTAGGGCTGCACTTCAAAAGCTACTCTCCCAGCTGGCTCCACTTTCTGTGGCTCGATTCACACCCCCGAAGCAGTCTCAGTGCGCTCAGGATACCACAGAAATGGGACACTGAGAGATGTGCTTCTGTCGCCCGCTACCAGGCAGCCCAGCCCAGGGGCCAGCATGGAGCTAGCCCCGAATGCACAGAAGTTGGCCGTGGGAGGCTCTGTTGCCATCTTTTTACTCATGGCATCTGCTTCTCCTGCGCACTGCCTGACCTGGTAATCTAGATGTGTGGAGGCGCAGCCATCGTTTGGGCACAGCCCTGGTTCACGCACCTGTGAGGTGTTACTCTAGCAAGGGTGTGCAGAAACACTGAACTTAGTCAAACAGGCTGATTCTGTAAATGGCTCAGGCTTAGATTTGACTGCCTGAATAAAACAGAGGTGACTTCAGGCACAGACAGGCGTTAGTAGTTGTCAAGGGTGGGAATGGTATTAAAAACTTGCTTCCAGTCCTCTACGGACACAGAGGTCAGTGGTTCTCTGTCTGCTGGGACCCCACAGCCAGATGATATCTCAAGACCCTACAAGGATCTGCAAAGCACAGTCACCCTCCACTGTTCCTCCCTCCTTTTCTGTCTTGACCTCTCCTTCCCCCCCCTTGGCTCACCAGCACACATGCAGCACCACCCCTCTTGGCCACAGCTGGTTTTATCAGTATTTATTTGACTGGCTTTTATGGGAACCTGTTGAATCAAGGAAGAACTTACATCAGTACAGGAGATGTCTGGGCCTAAGTGGTCATATGGTCTGAAGGGCCACATGAGCATCTCTGCCTTGGCAGTGCACATGTGTGCACCAGGTGAGGAATCCTGTACCCCCAGGGAAGGGGGAACGTGGGTCATCTGGTCAGCAGAAGGCATCACTGCCTACATTGTGCTGCTGCTGAACCTCAGTTACTGTACACAACGCAGCTGCCCCTCAGCATAATAACTGCTGGGGGAACAGTCCCCAGGACCACACTAACTTTTCCGAGCCCCATTCCCTATAACGGATCCCCCAGAAATCAACTCACTTTCACAGTATCACCCCTATACCTTTGGATGCCCTGAAAGTCAACAGGTTCCCCTTTGCCTCTGAGGGAGACCCTCTCCTTTCTGCAATGCTGAACATTGCTGCTACTGGCAAGAGGAAAAAATAAAATACGTTAGGATGGTAACATTCAGTTTTGTTGACTCTCCCAGGAAGCTGTAACCAGCTCCAGAGGTTTTTCCATGGCCCAGTAGCCAAACATTAGTCTATAAAGCAGTCCAACAGGGGTATTATTTTTAATAATATTTGTATTATGCATGTGTACATATGTATATTGTTAATGTATGTGTATTGGTAATAATATTTGTATTATACATATGTACAAATTTTAATATTTGTACATATTTATATGTATAAAATTCCCCTTGTACATACAAAATTTGTTGCTGATATGATTTTATAGCTTGACTTTAAGCAAATGCTAAGCAAATAAAGGCACAGTAAAATTTAAGCCACCGAACGACAACTTTGCAATAGACACAGCCCTTACTTTTATTCATACAGTGGCAACTAATTTACTTAGACTATTAATGGAGACAGCCCAGAATGAATCCCTGAGAGTTGTAAATTAGGAAGGACCAGACCTTCTTCCAGATGTTCCCAGTGGTCACCAGTCTGGCCCATTGAAAAGGCTGCAGCCCCTCTTTTGGCTAAGCCAAAACCAGGTAGGTTAACCAAGCCCTGCTCGTTCTCTACTCACTTGGACAGAAGAAGCCATGACTTTCTAAGCCAGAGAGTGGGAACCATTAGGAACGTGATAAAGAGCTGTGGATGGCAAGAGGTAGCATTTCATGAGTACACCTGAGCCAGAATAGTGCTTCGACATCTGGGAGTGCTGCCTGCTCCAACAGAGGTGGGAAGATCTGCCCGGAAAATCCTCAGTCTAGTTTAGTGAATTCTAACGAGGCCCAGAGTGAAGAAATACAACAAACAGTCAAATGCTCATTTAGGCACTTCTTTTACCAGTTTGGGGATAATGTACTATTGTTATTAATTTTCTGTTTAAATGTGTGCTGAAATTTGTTGATGAAAATTATAAAAGGGATCAGATACTATTACATGTAATTAAATATTTACTATTTTGATATCATAACTTTTTGTGTCATATTTATACCAAGAAAGCCTTAGCGGTATGACAACTGCCGTTTCTATTGCTCAAGCTGTGAGAAGTAGAGGGGACACTGCCAATTTTCATATTGATTATACAGTGACCAAAATAGCTAAATGTTAATTTGAAATGTTGTTTTATTTGAAATTTAGAACCAAGGTAGCTTGCCCTATTAAACAAAAATTTAGTCAAAAAACTGAACAGAACCAAATTTCAACAAAATTCCTAGCCTTATGCTCACACACTAACTTTGACCTCAGCGAAACGCTTTCAGATATTACAACAGCTGCATCTTGCTTTGACTTTCATGAAGTTTTCAAGAGTTCTAGGTGTAAGCAAAGCAAACTATTTCTGTCACTCATTGTAACAACTTTTCCTCCTTTTCTACATCTGAAGCAGGCAAAGCTCCCACACGCAGGTGTTTTTGGATTCACCCAACTCCTCTCTGCTGTTCTGGTCAAAAATTAATTTCTATCTTGCACTTCCTCTGTTACACTGCTTTAGCAACAACAGGGCAGTCCAGGTGTCCTGATTTGTGTCTTCCTTGTCTAATGGGAAGAAGAGTCCAAGTCAAAGCTATGATTTGCCCACATCTTTCTCAGTTTTCTGACTGGATCACATGCTGAGAGCTCATAACCCCATGTCTGATATGGTATTTTGGAGCCCCACAGCTCCATATCCAATAATGTGGATATGGAGCTCAACATTTTTGGACTGTGGAAGAGGGTGGTGTCCCCACCAGTGAGAATACGGTCAAGCAGTAGAACGGGTGTGCCACACCACAGTCATAGCTTGAAGCATTTCATTTTCTGCCACTGCCATTTTGAAACAAATTATATAAAAAATGCCATAGCTGATCACATTCCTGATCTTTATCTATTTATGTGTCTCCCTCTCTTGCTTAACTCTACTGGTAAGGTTTAGTAACCATCATCTGTAATATTGATGTTCTCCATGCGCTGGTAGAATGTGAGGGGTAAGAGAGAAAATTTTCCCTTTACAAAGTGGAAGAAACAAAGCTGATAATTTTATATAGGATGCTAAGGCACCGAATGGGATGATATTAGCGCTATGAGCATGTGTTGATGGAGACTTCCTGCTGTTTGTTATTCTATTTCTAGTCTAGCATGCTTTCACAGAGGCCGCGTCTAAGCTATGTTCTCTGAATAAGCTAAATATCCAAGTGAAGAAATTAATTAGTTGTTTGAAAAGCTGATTCTTACTTACAGATATTTGAAATCTTGCTTCTAAGCAAAATTTCAACTTCTAAGCTGATATCTATAAGTTGATATCTATATCAACTTAGGCATCAGTAAACCTCGTTTCTCACTGACCGATTTTTGAAAAGTTTACCTCTTTGGTCACAAAACTTGTGAAATAGTGGCACTACATCAGTGGAAGTCAAATACTAATGAACAAAGTCCTCAAGTTTCAGACAATGAATTAGAGTAGTACCAAGGTAGTTTTTATTTTTTGAATCTTAAAATTTTGCTTTTTTTCTTTTGTTTTTTTTTTAAGTTTGGCTCTGGTGTTAGTTCTGCTAATAGTTAGTTCATGAACAAATATACCATCGTTTCCATCCTTTGAATTCTTTGGGGAACCATTACATTTTTCAATTTCACACATTCATGTGTGAGTATTAATCATCATAAATTCATGTAATGTATTATGCAAGGTTTATCATATCCTTGCTTTAGTATGGCCACTGGGAAGCAGTTGTGACCAATTCTATCAGGTATATATCACTGTTTTACCATATGACAATGGATGTGCTTCTATCATGTTCAGAAGCTATTCAAATAATGATGAACTTCTGTGAATGTGACACTGTTTGGACCTTTGGCCCAAGGTAACCATGGAGGAACCATGCCAAACCCCTCCTGATGACAGCTTCTCAGAAAGGAGTGTGACCCTTTGCAGCTGGCGGCTGGCTGGGCAACACACCAAAGCACGTGCACAATTGTAACGGTGTGCTCCAGGACTTGGTGAATGGGTGTTCTTGCAGGCTTTAAACAAAAAAAAGGCAGCTTCAATTTATACATTCTCAACTTTTTAAGTTTCAGTACAAATTTCAGGTGAAAACTTGCAAGAAAATAAAAGGCGATTTTTTTTTTAATTAAAAATTAGACTAAACATTGCCCCTGCTCCCCCTCCCTCCTTTTCCTGCCAAGGGAAGCAAAAGGAAAGCAACTCCAGGTGAAAGACAACTCTTCCTTTTCCTTGAGCTATTCTGTTTTATCAGTTCAGTACACCTTTTCAAACTATTTTCTTTATTGCCTGGCCCTGCACTCACCATCAGGGTTAGTACTTACTCATCACAGTACGTAGTATGACCAAGAATAAAGCACTGCAGGATTTAGCCTCTATTCCTGTATTTGATTAATTTTACAACCAAGTCTTGGCTACCAACATGAAGCCCTAAATTCTGAAAACACTTCTGGTGCTGCATTTCTGTTGTTTAGTTGAACAGAGTTACCAGGTAAATGCTACCTTAAAACTGATTAAGTTAATGGCAATATTTTACAATTAACTACCCCCTCCCCCCCCAAACCACACAACCCTCAAACCCAACTCCTTTTGCAAAGACTATTTTAATAAAGGGATTATTAAATACAAAAGAGAGAGAGACAGGTAACCCGAGATGCAATTTTGGAATGCAAACTTTTAGTTCAAATGTGCAAGCTCGAACTTAACAAATGTTTAAAATATTTGAGTTTTTCAAATGGTGCCAAAATAAACCATGTCTTTTCTAAAGACTACATATTTAGCTAGGCACTGGCAATGTAAATCTTTCAACCATTTCAAGTATTTGTTTAAAAGCCTCCCAGAACACGTGTGCTCCCAACAAAACTGAAGAATGAAATGTTTAGACCACTGAAGCCCAACAGCTGACTTATAATCACCCTAATATGAGAACACCACTTTGGTTTTTTGGACTTGCGAATGCATTTTATTTACCAATGCATGAGAAGAACAAACAGAGAAAGTCCAGTTCTGCAGACCTGATGTGAAATGGTACGGCGATAAGAGGCGGTACACATAATTCTGCGATCGTAGCAAGCGCAGTATCAGAGAAACTGCCGGTCAGTGATTTCATGTGCTTCACCACTTATTCTTGCAAAGGAGGAAAATCTTCTGGGGTACAAATTAAAAGAAAAAACCCCAATAAACCTAACAGCCAGCCTTCATCTGGAATTATTCTAAATGAAGAAAATAAAGGCACAGAGAAATCCTGACATTTAGATAGGGAGTTCATTTGTGTACGTGGATTAAAGATGTTACAAATCTTGATCACCCGGTAAGAATATTTATAAAGCCATTTAATATGAAAATTGAGGTATCTTGTAAAATGTCCTGTGATTTGGAATAAATAAATAAAGAAATCTGCCTGTGACAACATATTGACATTACTAAACTATTTCAATATGATGGCTTATTTATAAAAGCGGTTTTAATATTCCCCTACATTAATGATTAACTAATGAATCTTACTTTCCTGTGAATATATTTAAAGGGAATCAAACTGACTTCATCTACAGGATTCTGCTAACAAGACTGGGCTGGCTTTGAACTTTTCAAATATCAGCAGTTTTCCCAACACTAGTACAGAAAACCGTGCTACCAGTTTTGGGCTGTGGGCTGAATGAAAAACAGTACTAAATGACTAAAGGTCCACAGTTCTTTTCTGTTAAAGTTGATTTGTCACAATATTGTTAATTAGTGAGGGCTTAGGGAAGGCTTACTATGAATATAATTACAGTGCTGAAAAGCATTAATAACGCTCTTATCCCAAGCCAACATGATGCTATTTACATATTTTACCCTGGCATATACCAGAAATGGCTCCCAATGCATAACGTGCTGCAGGATCATCAAGAGAAACACACAAAGTCTCACAGGGGAAGGATGTTTCTGAGTATCTCGGTGCTCTTCAAGACAGCAGGGACACTAATTTGACCAGTAATTACAACCGTCACCGTAAGCATTGCCTGCGGTGAGTCACCTTCCATCATGAACTGCTGTGCCATCGGGAGGCAAATGAATTGCTACTCCTGGTACACAATCTGATGTAATCTCATCCTTCTCTCATAAATTAGGACAGTAGTGACAATCGCATTTGTTTGCTGTATAGGGCAGCCTTCTTTTCACCTTCAGAGCTCTGCGTGGACATCAATCAGTTCTCAATGAATAAACTACATGATAAAAGCCAATTAACTCTTGCTATCATTATCGCCTATTTCTACACGCCAGACCAGAACTCCTGCCCTTCTTATACTGAAAGGCAAAACTCAGACTGGGTTCAATGCGACCAGAAATTCACCCGAGGGCACTAAAGGCTGGGCCTGCATTACTGGACCCATGTGACTTTTGCTGTTCACTTCAGCTGGTGAAGAAGTGAAAGTGTTTTGACATTAGCCACGCAAGCTGCCCCGAGGAGCCTAGGCACCTCTTTGGGGGCTGCATACCTTTTATGACTGTCACTAAGGGATTTGCTAAAGACCACACACCCGGTTGTTAGCAAGGAAGAGCGAGAACCCAACCGTTTCCAAATCTTCACCTCTCAGCACAGTAAATTTCCCAAGCTCCTTTTCAAAGAAGACAAACATTTATAGCTGAATTTTAAAAATCAACACCTAATTTAATTATGATTCAAAGTTATTTATCTACACGATGACAAAACCCCCTAAGTAAAAAGCTCACTGAATTTCAGGCTATTCAGTACAAAACATAAGGCACAGTCAGGAAATATTTTTTCACTCAGGTACAACGTATCAAAATGAAAACTGTGAAGCAAAATTATCACCTAATTTTACTGAATTTACCCACAACCGGATGTATCTAACATTAAGCCTGCTACAGTGCTTTGCCTGGCCAACACTACTTTCCTAAATAAAGCCAGTTGACACAAGAGGATGGAGGTCAAAAAGTCTTGCTGTATGAAGCCTGCACTCACAAGATTATTTGCTCAGAGGCGGAAAGATTTGGGGCAAAGTAAGGACTTCTCGATACTCCTCGGGGAAGGAGGAACTTACATTCATGCATGGAAAACAAGCCCTGATTTAGTCAAGTTGTATTTCCAAAGTAGCAAACAAGCTTCCTCATCAAAGCTGCCAAGGAGTAAGAGGGAAGATCTTTACACAGAAAAATAAGTAGTTAAAAGGTAGACTAAAACAATGGGTAAGAATGAACGTATCGTTTTCACACTGAAGGAAAGTTATCTTATTGTCCTCCAGGCGTCTTTGCCCCAGAGCCCATGTTGCTCAACTTAATAAGAAATCACCTTGAAAAAGGGGTTAATTTGGAGATAGCAATATTTCATATCACCATATTCAGCATGGAGATACTGATGATACTATATTACTGTGAGCAGTAAAGATGAGCTGTGAGGAGAGACGGAATAGGAGCTCATGGGCACCAGGGAATGCACGCTAAAACAACAGATGACTTTCAGAACCCGTAAGTGCAAAGTTGTGCATTCAGAAAACAGTTCTGTCTCCATACACCCTATGATGAACTTTGAGCTGAACATTATAAATGAGGAATGAGACCTAGAGTCGCTAGTATTATTACAGGAATATTAATTCCATGAACTCATCTGCCATAAAGAAAACCCAATACTAAACATGATTACAAACAGCATAGAGAATAAACCAGACAACATCATTATGACAACTGTTAAAGTCACAATTTGTCTGTATCTTGAATACCAGGCACAAATCTGGATGTATCTCAGTAAAAACACTGCAGAACTGGAAAAGAGAGAGATTAGCATGACAAGGCCAATTAAAAACATGAGACAGCTTCTTTACAAGAGACTAGGGGTTCTCTCTGGAAAAGAGATGGTGGGGGAAGGATGCCCAATACGTAAAATCACAAGGGATGTGGAAACAATATGAAGAGGGAATGGTTGTTCACCGTTTCTCTAATATAAAAACTAGGTGATAGCAAATGAATAGAGCCGGTTCATAACAAAGAAATGGAAATGTTTCTTCATTCAATGCATCATTAACTGCATAAGTCCTTGTGACAGGAACAAGTAGATACTAAAAGTTTAAACGGACTCAAAAACATGTCACGAAAAAATGCTGCTAAATACAAGGACATCACCTCTGTCTCAGAAAGCCCCTAAATAACAAATTGCTGGGAGACCATTCAGGAGAAAGGTCACTAGTGCTGGCCTGACTTTATACCCTTTCCTAGGCATCTTCCACTACTTATTGCCAAAGGCAGGCTTTGGGCCAGCTGGACCTTTGGTCTAGCACAGTACGGTAGTCCTTACATTTTAATCTTTATTCCTTCCTCACCACTTCCTTAGAGCAGAAATGGTTCAACAGCACTGACAGGTCAGGAGATCTTGTTTTGCATTTAGTGCACTAAAGCTCAATGAGGGCAGAAGGAAAAAGAGCAGTTGAGTCACTGTGCTGGTTTTGGCTGGAATAGAGTTAATTTTCTTTGTAGTAGGTAATACGGGGCTACATTTTTGATTTGTGCTGAAAACACCATTGATAATACAAAGATGTTTTCATTATTGCTGAGAAGTGCTTACACAGCGTCAAGGCCTTTTCTGCTTCTCACCCCACCAGTGAGTAGGCTGGGGGTGCACAAGAAGCTGGGAGGGGAGAGAGCCAGGACAGATGACCCCAGTGGACCAAAGGGATATTTCATACCATATGATGTCATGCTCAGCATATAAATCGGTGAGAAGAAGAAGGAAGGGGGGAACGTTGGGAGTGATGGTGTTTGTCTTCCCAAGTAACCATTATCTGTGACGGAGCCCTGCTTTCCTGGAGATGGCTGAACACCTGCCTGCCGATGGGAAGTAGTGAATGAATTCCTTGTTTTGCTTTCCTTGTATGTGCAGCTTTTGATTTACCTATTAAACTGTCTTTATCTCAACCCACGAGTTTTCTCATTTTTACTCTTCTGATTCTCCCTCCCATCCCAACAGGGGGAAGTGAGCGAGCAGCTGCGTGGTGCTTAGTTGCCAGCTGGGGTTAAACCACACCAGTCACCCAAGCGCTGGATAGCAGCACACCGGAGATGGTGAAGGGGCTGGGAGCTGGGGGGGGGGGTACAGTCCTTTGTTCTGGACGCATTAAACTTTCTTCCCACTGATTAAGGGTAGGGGAGAGACTCCAGACTCACTGGCTATTTCAGGATTGACCAAAGGTCAAAAACGAGCACTTCAGAAGTTTCAGGAAGTGACTTGGGTAAATTTGGCTTGGAGGAATGCTAGTCATCTCCCTGCAAGGGCTTAGGTTTGGTCGACTGAAACCAGGAGGAGTTCAGGTCTGCAGATGATGAAGGATGAAGTGGCATTGAAATGTCTCCTACTATCCAAAATTAAAATTTCATTTTCTTCAGCTAGACTGCCCTATCATGACATCTGTACAAGCAAACATCAAGAAGGAAGACAGCATAACAACATTAAACACAAGACAGAGTAGGCAAGTGGAAGCCTTAGGAGCTACATCCACCCTGCCTAAGCTGGCTGGTCCTGGGAGTCGCTTAAAGCCCACTGTGCTCCTGAGATTCATTACTGAATTTGGGCTGCTTAGAGATTAAAGCTGCCTTCTTGAGCAGATTTGTAAGAGCGCTGACCTGACCCTTCTCCTCACCTTTGGTCATGCGACAAAGACATACGGAATACAGGGAGATGTTTAGGTCACAAATAGGTGCAACTTCACTGTATCTGTAAGGTTTATGTCTGTGTACCTCAAATTTTCCTCTTTAGCCCTTGGTTTCTCCCCTCCCTGTAGGATTCTATCCTTTGGCCCTTGAGTCCCAGGGCACTTCGGGAGTACACAAAGCAGAGGGTTAGCAGTCTGGCCTCAAACCCAGCCTGGATGGTACTCCTGCACTGCAGGGCAATCAAAGGTCTAGATGGAGCAGGCAAAAAGTCTTGTAAGAAAGGGGTGAGGGACCCACCTTACACTGAAAAGGCAACTTTTGACTCTACAAGGTAGTTTCTGAATATTTGAGAGATTTTCCCTCATAGGAAACGACAGTGACTAAAAACAATAACGGAAACCTTTCCCACTGAGATACTGTACAATGTCACAAGGCTTTCATGTTGCAACTTATGAAGCTGTACCTCCATTGAAATCTAATTGTACATTTGTTTTTAATGTGTGCTGAAAATGCCATGTCCTAGCAGTAGCTACTCAACCACTGTACAGTTATACATGTATCCTTCCCTTACACGTAGCCACGGTCACTAGCTGCAATTCAATGGGCTATCAGTAAGGAGGAAAAAAATCTCCAATATACTAGCCAGAGATACTTCTCGAATGTGAACCTACTTTATCAATTAATATATTTAACACACAAATACTGGAGTGTTTGCAGTCTCACAAATAACATAAGAGATTTAAATTTTGAAAGTGCTTTGCGGGATTTTGCACCTGAAGCCTGCAGTATTTGAAAACATGATCAAGTTGTGCCTTGCAGCAGACTACAGTCTAGTAACATCGAGAGGACAGACTGTTAAAATAAGCATCTACATCATTTTTCACAACACACAGTGCCACAATGCATCTGCTTAAAAACAAATATATGTTTGCAGTGAAACATTTCAACAACTCACAGAACTCAGCAGCAAAGTAGTTAAACATTTATGATTTGATTTTATCTCAGCTTGGAATGTCGCTGGAGTGTCCCACTTCTAACAACTGTTTGCTAAGTTAAGGCTTTAGTGTTTACACAGTGCTGAATGAAGCAGCCTGGTCACCAGATGTGAATGCTTCCTTAGACTAGAGCTTTCAATCAGATCACGGTCCTAATGGTCCCTGCTCCAACCTTCTTCCTCAGGACGTCCACCAGTCTTTCCAACCTGAGAGGGGGCAGGGGAGAGGGAGAGGAGAGAAAAAAAAAAGGAAGCTAACGTTAGGAATGTTCTGGCTGAAAGAGACAGTGTTTGCACTGAACCAAGCTGTCCTGGTGGTGGTCATGCTCAGAAACAAAGCACTACTGTAAAAGACAGACATTAAGGGAAAATGCAGACAACTTACGGAAAACTTTTTAACCTACAACACAATCCGCAATCCGTTTGCAGTCAGTGATACGTATCAACTCACTTTTCTTTTGTAGTACATGTACTATCTGAGGTTCCCATAAGGCATTAACGCAAAACCCTGTGCAGCAATCCGGTGGCACATACATACTTCGGTGTAAGCAGGACATTCAATTCTTGCACTTTTTAAAATACGAGTGGTCCATGGCTCTTGTTAAATGTAACACTTAGCTGTTGTTTCCCCTTAAAAAATACCCTGTCTGTTATCCAACAGATACTTTTATTGTTCAGTTTATAAATTTATGCCTAAACCCCCATGTGTTTTATGTAAAAAAATTTTTCAAAATACTTAACAGCCCAAGTTTCTGAGGATGTGGACGATGATATTTTGAAGGTGGCCCATACGATTATTATGTCGACACAACTACAGAAAAATTAACAGTCTAAATAAGTAGGACAGAAAGCCACCTAATTACCTCTTAGTTTTAAGGCACAGGCTATAAGCATGTCCAGCGTGTCACTGACTTAATTAGTTCTTTCCTTCTGTTAAAGTAAAGGCAAATGCAAAGGGCTAAATTTGTTCAGGGTTTTCCATTAGCACACATTTATCTTCAGCATTCCAGTAACCATGAATTCAAGCTATTTCTTCAATTTATCTTTATTTTATGGAATTCTTCAATGAAAGCCCTCCCACAAATAAGCTAACTATATAAAAGCAGACACAGTGTGTAGTAGAACGCTTTTAGAACCATGTCCAGCATATTATACACACAACTTCCATAATGGATAAAAAGAGTTGCTGTATTCACTGTTGCAAAGTTGACCATTTTTTCTTATCTGAAAAGACAGGGCTGCTTTTTTAAAAATGTATTATATGACATGAGGAATGCAGATAGGAAATAAAAATAACACAGCGTTATCAAAACTGCAAAATTCATTTTATCTCATGGATGCATTAGTAATTTCGGTGCAGGAAAACAAGTTAACACGTCTTGGATTTATTGCCACAAGTCATGACTAACGCACACGGTACGTATTGAAACACTCTTGTTTTCCAGGAACCACCAAGCACCATGAAGCTACACCTTTCATTGTACTCACCAGGTGACTTAATTCCTGAAACAAGATTAAGAATTCACCACCCTAATGTAATTAGCAGACACCAGGAAATGTATGTGGAAAGTTCAGCTGGTTCTAGCTGTTTTACAGGGACTCTGAAGGAGTGAAAGCACAGGTGAAAAACTATTGCTTAGCTACTCCTGTCCCTTCAGTTTTCCACGTATCGTTTTTCCTACTAGTGCATTTTTCCTGCTTTTGTAACATACATCTACTGTACTTCTTTGTCTTTATGGAGGCAGCACCCAGACAGTCGTAACTCAGTGAAGTCAGTCCATACAAGTATGAAGTCAGCGCTTTCCCAAGTTATTTGCTCCTGAAAATTTTCTCGCGGTGGCTAAATCAATGTTTTTTGGGTTCTAAGGGTTTTAGCTCAGTTACTGACAGGTCATAGTTTCCTCAGCCTCTCTTACTGAGAAGTTTCCCTGTTAAATCAGTTGTTAGTCCACGTGCAATTTCAGAAAGCAATGGCAGATCAGCCCTCACTTTTAACAGCATGTACATTCAGAAGCATTGCACTTTGACTATCACTGGAGATCTCTTTCTCTCTCACACTAGCACCCTTTCTAATGTGCTTCAGAGACATAAAGCACAGGAGAAACATTTCAAACTGTCAGGACAAACAGAAAGTTTGGGCTGCCAATTGTTTTCTGGGAGACAGCAGAAAAGTAGTAAAATCTGAGATCACGGCTTATTTAAATCACCGTTCGGTTAAAAAGAAATACTGCGTGCCTTGTACAAGTGGGGGAAAAATGACTTCAATAACTGAGGTTTCATCTGGGGAGATGTAGGTTGGAGGTCACTGCTTACACACTGTCCTGCAATTGGGCTTAGATGTGCACCACTCTGTGACCAAGCAATGACACTGCACACCACAGCAGACAAGTTAGCAAAGATCTGTCCATGTTTGAAGAGAAATACCACTGGGATGAAAGTAGCTGTCTTCTGTTTAACCTTGAAACTGTCAGGCTTCATTGAAAATAATGAGGCTTAACAATCATAGCTTCTGCTTTTCAAATGAATGATGACTGAAATCATCAAAATGAGGTATCCCCCACCAAACACAAACCGTGCAGGGCTTATTTGCCTTTTGTTTCAGTCATGTGTGGATTTGCAAATTTATTTACTCTTTATTAAAAGAAAGAAAAAAAAAGCAGCAGGGGATTAAGAAACCATACCTTTGAAAGAGATTTAAACAATAATGTAAAAGAGAAACTGTAACAGCTATTTATAAGATAAAATAACAGAGGGCAAAATTCACCCCTACACAGACACAAGACCCAATATACCACTGAAATCCCACTTAAGCCTACAAAATAAAGCTATGGGCTGAATCGGTGGTTAATAACTCTTGATACAGGCCTCAGGGGGCTTTTCGGAACGATAATCCTGGACTCTTTGTTCACCAAGGGCCCAACTCTGCCATCCCGACTCACGCTAAGCAACATTTTTCTCTGTGAGTAATAAAAGGCAGCTAACAAGGCCGTTTGTGTCAATGAGGTACCACCTGCAAGGGGTGAGGGTGGCAAAATCACCCCTTGTTGAAAAGGCTCTGTACTCAGCCCGGTGGGATGCTGCGTGCAGCTCCTTTTGGGGGCTGAGCATTTTAATCTGCGGTAAACTGAAGCAATAATCTTATACCTTAAGATCAAAGGTAACTTAAACATCTAAACAGACGAACGGGAGGTGCTGGGAACTACCCTACAAGTCTCGGTGTTTGTGGAGTTTTTTCAAAATACGGAAGACACTGACCTGAACAAAGCAACTTTTAATACTTTGTGCAATCATGGTGTATCTGCCACTATAATCTCACCATATTTTACTTAACTGAAAGCAACACTGACTATGTTTCATTTAACAAATGGCATTTGTCTTTTTGCTTGTGAAGGAAACAGTCCTCATAGTATAAATTAAATGCACAATATGACACTATCTTCTCCTGAGATGTAAGGCAGACACTCACTCACTGAATTTGCATTTCATGAAGCAACCAAACAAGTAATTCAAGAAGAAAGTATTTCAGCTGGTGGTTTTGGTCAGACAGAGGGATGACATGGAGGGCAACTCAGCTGCAGCGCTGAAGGTCCAAATGTGCAAGGACAGACAGACATGTTTAGGAATGTTCAACGAGGCCTCTTAAGGGCTCACTCCCCATTCTCACAGACTTCAATGTCTTGCTTGGAGATTTTGGAAAATCCCAGTAGGTGACTTTCGCTATTTCTTGGTACTTAAGTAATTCTAGATAATCTGTCCCTTAACAAATAAATTTTCTTAGCAAATGCCACTTCAGCATTCTCTACACAATTACTGTATGTGTGTATGCAAAATGAGTACAAAAAGGCATATACAATACAGGAACAAAATACGTATTCAGATGGAGAGGTACAACTTTGGTTTTATATATACTGACTTGCACATCCCCAAAGTAAAGAAGTCTTGCGTTTTTTGGGATAGATAGAATTTGCACCCATGAAAAGCACAAAGATGAGAGCTAGAAATATTCTTTATCTACACTACCTGTTTCTTTAGTGCTTAGCTCAGTGCTTCCATGAAATGGAAAAATAAAAAAATCCCACAAATTAGGAAAGAGACACCTGGCCCATCATTATTTTTAAGTTAGCAAAAGATGCCACATTGTGAAGAGTCTTGAATCGCAGTGCCTTAATTCTTCCTCAATACAAATTTGGAATTAATCAAGCAAATCTGTGTTTTAATGCAGAAATAAAAAGATTTCCTTGAGGGGCTTGCTGCTGTGATATTACGAGTTTGAATATGTACTTTTGAAAGTGTTGCTAAGCTTAAGAAAGTCCTAATCTTTAGAGGATAGGTTGTTTCTAAACAAGAACGTTGCTAGGTGTGTCTTCCCCAAGACAAATTCTCAACCATTCTCAATGCCTCTTCCAGTTATTCCAAATTGTGTTCTCTTATCACCTATGCATACATCTGACAGAATGCCTGTATGGAGTGTATGTTGTTATATGAAGTGTTCTTATGTAGCTCCTGAACTGTCTAACAATCTGCTTTGACTTTTAGCAAAGCCTTACAGAGCTTTACTCCCTTGAGTATAAATCATTTTGGTTTTAGAATCGGTCTCCATAAAGCACACTTAAAGTCCTTACTGACAGAGAAGTTTGTTCCAGGAGCCCAGAAGCTGGACGTATCGTTGCAAAAATGTTATGTACTGGTCTTTAGTGCTGACTTTTAGGTGCATTTGTGGCTTGCTCTCTTCTTTCACGTACTCTGGTGAAGAAGTCTAGTTCTAAACTGTCGCTTGGTATCAGTAAAATCTGCAACTGAGTGAATCCACATAGATCAGTGCATCCTCCCACACTGCTCTAGCTCTGGTCAAAGGAACTCACCCCAAAGGAGAGCAGTGGCCTTTATTCACAAGTTCTGAATGTGACAGAGTTATGCAGTCACAGAGTGACCTTCCAGGGCATCATGCCCCAGAAATAGCCAAAATGGATACTCAACTCAAAGAAAAGGGCATCCTTCAAGTAGCCTATGTCCTAATCTGCAAAGCAATATATAGACTAGCTGAAAACAATAGCTTCTACCTGCAGATGGAGGAGTTAAGTGATAAAAACAAAACCCTGCTGGATTTTGAAATGCTATATAAAGGCTTATAAACCTAAACTATAACCCTTGGTTATCTTTCCAGTAGATAAGATTAGGCCCAGACTACGAAGATGGCCTTACTTGCGTGATTTCTGGCTTCTTGTGGAATGTGTTTTGCTAACACTCATTCCCATTAGGAACCAAGCATTTAAAAATATATTAGGTAAACAAAATGCGTTGGACAGAGCATTACAAGCAGTTTAGCAGTAGAACTCAGTGAATAACTGACTGTTCGGTGAGTGGTCATACAAACAAATTCACTCAATTTCACCTCAGAATAAAAAAAAAATCCTTTCCTTTCCTTTTCCTCTCCTTTCCTTCAGTCTCTCTCTTGGATATATTTAATCAAATCCATAATGGAGTACTCATTTTCAGGTATTTTCCATAAAAGTCAAGGAAACAAATGACACAGAGAAGAGAGGCTGTTGTGATACCAGTCTCACCTAGAAACCAGTCACTTGGATAGGATCATTTGCTCAAGAGGCTGGAGGAAACTGGTTCAGCTCTATTATCTGTATGGGGGAACTGGACTCCAGCTGCTTCCTTCTCAAGGGAGCAGCACTGTGCTGACACCGGGTGCTGGTGAGGCTTGTTCTCAGTTTCAAACGTCGAGGCTGCTCTGACTGAGTAAAATGCTTAAATATTCACTGGATCAAAGCCTGGAATGGAAGGGTATGACCTCGCAGTGAGTGGCCTATCTACCATGCTACAGAGGCAGCGCACTCTTACCTCTGGGTAGTTCGGTGAATTTTTAATTATTCTTACTCTTCAATTCAGGTATTACTTTTGCCACCTCAAAAGCCTTCCTTTTGAACAATAATAATTTTTGATCGACTCACTAAAAAACATTGCTGGTTGCATTTAACCACCATACATCAGTCTGTAACAATTCCCTCTCAAATCACCATAGTGGTAAAGACTACATGTGGTTCAGATGCACCAGGCTGCCACTCCCTACTTCACAAAGTTCCCTCTGCATCTTTTGGCTCGGAGACTGGGCATCTTTCTAAATGACAGGCTGAAGTTCAGCAGTGGTTTTGAACCTGGTGCAGGAATTACCGAGTAAAATTCAGTGCCCTGTGTTAGACAGGTGGCTGGACCGACCGGTATTAATGGTCCTTTCTGGTCTTAAAACACAAGTCTTAGAGACTGATTTAGCAGCATCAGCGAGCTCTAAACCGTGGTAGACCACAGTGTTGAATCTATTCACTCCAGGCACCGCCGCCAATTCCTGCCTGCCCAACACTGTTTGTAATGTCACTCCAAAAAGTATGTTCCATTAAACTTACAGGCCTTAAATTTGGCAGGGGAAACCATTCTGCCTCTGAAAAGCACTGTCACAAAACAAGCATTCCTATTAAATCCCTTTCAGCGTCTTCTCAACCCAAAAGAGTAATTCTGTATATGATTAAACTTAGAAGTAAATACAGCCAGTTGGGCTCCTGACAGCAGACATATTTCAAAATAAACCTGGCTTACACAGGCCTTGGCTAAAATATTAAGCCTTTATCTGTGGTCCACAATAACTAATCTTGTCAAATTGTTTGCTCTCTACCTTCTGTTTGGAAGATTATGAGCAAGCTCACCATTACTATTCACCTTGTGCCATCACTAGCAGCAGGAAAAGTGAGTGGTAAACACAGTTGGTCTATTTTGACAGCATTTCACCCTACTTTGCATTGATGTAGATTGCTACACAGTACAGGATAATACAGAATCAGGACTTTGCATCTATGCTGGATTTAATGCCACCTTGTGAAAGGTATTGCTCCTTTGCTTTCAAAAGCCTTCTCAGGACAGCATATACTGATTGCCTAAAATAAATGAGCTTATGAGAAAGAAAAATAAACCCTGAAACCACTATGCTATAATCTCATCTGTGTTCCAGAGATCCGCAACATGTTTATCAATTAGACGAGGCAGAGACTCTTACTATTGGATGGATGATGCATATCTGAGCATGTGACTGATATTAAAGAGTTAAAAATTTAACAATAATTGAAATAGATAATATATTGGCATATGATGGTCAAATGATACCGATCAGATTATTTAATCAGATCACAGAATATTACCTAATTACTCCAACTTCATTCTAACAGTTTATATGCAAATTTTATGCGTTTTACTACCTCTATTTGTGCAAGAAACCCCTTTTATATACCTCCTTCCATAAGCTTGAATTACTTTTACCTCTGACAGTTACTGTTTCCACTCATTTAGGGTCACAGGTGGTCTCTTTTTTAGGAGAAATCTTGCCATTGAAGAATACTGCTTACAGTGACAGCATTTCCACAAACTTTGGGCTGACATGAATAGGTAAGGTCCCCTGGATTTTCTTGCCAAATACTTCCTGGAAGTGTCTGTCATCTGCTTAGGAAAAGCTAGCAGATTTACTTTAAGCTAATACATCTTTCCTAAAGAACGCACTTTGTCACAGTATTTATTCATTTGAAGAGGGAAAAACATTACTTCCTGATGAACACTCATCCTCCCCGTTGGTAACGATGTTGGGTATCATTAGAGCGCCATGAATCACAGGCAACCTTATTCTGTCTCTGAACTGTTTCCCACCTTCTTCCTGAGAGCAATACTACCTCAGAAAAGCAATTATTCTTGGCTTCGAATGCTCACAACATGGAGGGATGATCAGAACTTTTATGTAAAGTGTTCGAAAGGCAGACATCAGGTCTGTTTTGCATTATGTGTATTTTCATGTGGCAAAACAGCATGCAGAGAAGTGAAATGACTTGTTGAAGCTCAACCAACCAAGAAAACTGAAAAGACCCACAACCTTTTTTTCCTTTTTAATTTTCTGTGTAAGCAGTCTTGAGCTGAAGTAGGTTTCTCATGTGCACAAAAAAGAAAAAGTATAGGCATAAATACCTGCAGAATTAGAGCCTAAATTGTTGGGTACAGAGCCCATCTCTCTCAGCTTCTCAGTCCATGCTCTGGATCATGTCAACTGGTAACAACTAGCCAGTTCTCTTATTCTATAGCCAGCTGAGATGTATTTCAGGAGATGGAAAAAGCACCTACTTTTTAGAGGATTTTGTTTTGTTCTAAATCCCTCTTCAGGAATATTTAAAAGCAATGTCAAAATTTGATAATCTACAACTATTATTATTTCAAACCTGCCCAAAACAAATAGACAGGATTCCTCATGAAATGCAGGACCAGCAGACTGATACACATTTAAGAATCTGTAGAGAACAGGGTTACTAAGAGACTCTAAACTTTAAAAGTATCAGTCTGAAACCACCACGTTGCACCTTTCTGCATGTTTCAAACAAGCCTTCCTTGTAAGGCCAGGTCTGGACCTCTCAGCTGCCTACTCCAAGCCAGTTCCACCCCTTTTGGGCATGTTCTGGTCAAGTCTTGTTTACAATGAGTTTGTAAAATCGCAAATACCAAGGTACTACTCCAGCTATTTCCCAAGTACATCTCATCAAAGCACAACTTTGGCAGTCTCCTCTTGATATCGTAAACAATAAAGACAACATGAGCTTTTTTCTTGATTCCACAAATATTTTACAAAACCCGATGCAGACTTGCTGGCTCTAGACAGCTCCCACCCTTGTGACCAAGAATAATCTGGAGTTTGTGGAGAGAAAATTTCTTCGTATAAACCATCATCAAATCCCTCCACTTTACATTAAAACAAATAATTTTTACATAGCTTTGATATATTTCAATAGATTTGCCTTCCTGGCATAACTGATGGGATATCACCCAAGCTGGAATGTCTTCTACAATATCATGAAGAGATCAAGTAACAATGGAAATGGTTTTGGATGAAAAAGGAAAGCATTTAATTAAGCTCCCACTTGCGGTAAGTCCTTCGTAACGTGCTCAGACTGGTAGGTGAATGCCTCACCCTTCCAGTGTGATCCAGTGGTGCCCACAGACTTCTCCTGGTTTCAGGGCAACTCACACTTAGTCATACTTCTAAAAAGTGTTTCTAGAAAAAATAAGAGCAGTCTTCCCTCAGTAGTGGACTAACAAAAAACCCATGGGTGAAACACCTACTCCTCCTCTTACTGTTTGTAATATGTTATAGACAGATGTTGTCAGCATGAAGCTTGTCTATTACGGTGATGTTGTGACGGCGTCCCCTATGCAGGGATAAACCCAGAAAAGATGCCTAACTGCTCATTTACACACAAAAAAAATGGGCTTTAAGAATACTGTTTGAGACTTGGCATCACAGACCAAAGTGTCTTCTACACACGTGTAGTGCTCCTTAAAATACTTCATAGGCTTTTTACTAAGTTATCAGCCATTTAAGGCCATTAAGGTAAAAACAAGCCTTCCCACTTCTAAGCTTCAGTAACCTTTCTCCAGTAGCCGGCAGACAGACTGTCTCCAACTGCCTCCTGCACCATTCTAGCAAGACAATTCACATGAGATTTTTTTTCCACTGGCCTTCTGGGCCTACTTTGCTCCGTGTTCCTGCCATCCGACTGGGAATGAGCTTCTCCTGCTCCTGGGAGATGAGTGAATTCCTGAGCAAGGCTGACACAGGAAAGCAGCAGTGGACCTTCAGCTCATTTTGAGGACAGCTTTAATTCTTCTGAACTAGTGAGCTTGCAGACTTGGGCCTTGGTGGCAATTCTGCCTGGTAGTAACAGGGGTGGGACTGATTGTAGGAGAAAAACCTTTTAATCTCTGCTCATGAATGCACAAAAATTTAGCTTTACATGAAGATTCATGAAATTCTTCAAAAGCAGAGAGTAAAATATTTTCTCAGTGTTTGAAATCAGAGATCTGTGAAACATGTTTTGTGTTGAGTTCACCACTTAGGATATCCCCTTTATCAGACATAGATGTTCATCTGTTACATCCTTCAAATAATTTATATGATTATCTTATCAAATCAAAGATTGAGGTGATCAAGATGAATATATTATGAGGCACAGAATAAAGTGCTAATTACAGTAATTTTATTATACACCTCTCCAATACCTGCAGTGTCTTCCACTCAAAGGCTGAATTCTGATACTTCGTATGGGCAAAAATTCCATAATCTGAAGCTGAAATGATAAAATTTGGTCCTAAAGATTTACGCCTCCCAACAAAACAGTGTTTAGTCTATATCCTTATACCCACATCACATCCAGCAAAAATGTAGAACAGAAAAACTGAGCAACTTGCCAAAATAGTGGCAATGATGGGGTTAAAGCTTTTGTTAGCTCTCATACGTATAAACACAATTGATGCTGCCTTTCTACAAAATATTGATAAAAAAATTAAAAGCCTTATGGTAAAATCTGGCTATTAATTAATGACTCAGTATTATATTAGAAACATGAACTGCAATTTTCTCCTTGGAGAACTAGCCCCTTCTTCAGTCAAAGTACACTTAAATTTTAAGTGTAATTTTTACACTTAGTTTTAATTTTAATGGAAAAATTTAAATGATTTCAAGTTTGCTTAAAATTAACTACCTTGCTGGGATAGTCAGTTATTTCTATTTGTTGCTGTAAAGAACTGTTCCAGCAATTCTCTAAAAGATACGTAATTCAGAAGCTTCAGAAAGTCTGGGGTCCCTTGTTGAGCTTCTGCACATACATTTACAGTATTCAATCTTTTGCATATGTTAAGAAACAGTATGAGTATTAAGAAAAAGAACCGCAAATTTATTTTTATTCCTTCAGCCAAGCCACAAATAAATGACTCTTGCAAACAAACCAAATACTATTTAGTAACGGCAACGTAAATGCCATGGACTTATTTTATTTGGATATAAAATATTAAAGTAAATGATTATTTGCTGTAACACTCATTTTATCGTCTTGGAAAAAAAAGCATGTCTGAGAAAAAGTTTTCTTGCTGTTCTTGAAAAAGCACTCAATCTGCTTTTCAAAGTTATTTAATAATTTGTCATAGAATTGTTAACTATAAGCTTACAAATACTGTGTCAGCATGCTTCTTCCTATTGGGCAAACAACTTCAAAATCTAATTTGTTTGTGTTATTGGTCTTACTAAATATTAGTCTTTGCAAGTCTGGTTTACGCCATTGATGTTAACTATGCCAACATTCTGATTATGTTCTGAAGTATTCCACAACAAGCTGATATTATACAATACAAGCCCAAGAGCTAGCTGATCCAGTTTACTGAGCATACTTAGTGTATTTTGCTACTGATAAATCAATAAAACCATGTTGTAATCTACAAACTTCCATCTCTGTGAAGCAGCTATAAGCAAACTGTAAATGAACACACAGGTCAAAAACTGGGATGCTGTGATTATGTTGACTCTGAAAACATTTGACTCTCATAGAATACATTTCAGTGTTTGAGAGAATGAAGTTTCAGCGCTGCTTATATTTTTGTCAAAGGCTGAGATGATAAATATTCAAATGATGATAAATATTTGTGTTTATATTGTAACTACCCATACTTTAAGAAAACAGTATCTGCTGCAATCCACAATTTACAGAGGTTAAGTAAATGTAAACCATAGCTACACAAAGAAAATAAATACTTGACTCAGACTGTATGCTCAGTTTTGCATTCTTCATCCATGTGAAACTCCCTGCAGCCAATGGATATCTCGGGTGTGCAAGGAATGCAGGAAAGGCTTATCTGTCATTCCCTTTGGTTGGCATTTTTTGTCTTCGTTCTGTTAAGGACGCCACTGAACATAATCCTGGCATCGATCACAAACTGTCAGATGCTAAAGGCCTCACTGTAATTTAGGACACCCCAAATATCCATGAGAATGATATCCCATAATCTGCTCTGGCAATGTCACACATTGTAACTGTACAAGACTTTTGGTACTGATACCACAAACTGCTGTATTAAGGGCCATCTTCAAATGAAGACGAGACGTCAAAAGATATGAATCATTAGTACTACAGAGGGTCTCAGCTGCAGTAATTCTGAACATCACCAAATCTGTCTTTTGGGACTCTGGCACTAAGAATGGGATCTGCAGCTCCACGTGTGCTCTGCACTGGTACATTCCTCTTCCAGACTGCACAGAGAGGACAGCAGCACCTTGGGATGGGATTTGCAACAACTAGTTTAAGGAGAAGGGCGTCCTCAACTAGCCAAATAGGTTTTTTTTATTGTCCTTTTTTTTTTGTTTTAAACCTCAGGCCCTCAGTTTCAGTGTCTTGCTCCAAGCTGTGCGGAGGGCCTGAAGCTGACCTTCTCTAAAACTAACATGAAGCCACTTGTTTCTTCTAAGGTGACAAAGATAACAGCAGTGCTACCACTCCTTCTTTTGAAAACAAGTATAAAAGATTACACTGACTATTGGCTAGAGCATTCAGCCAAGCTAAGGAAAACTTGGTTTTAACCCACATCTGCCACTTCTCAGGAGAGTTGTACACTCCAGGGCTGAAAAGTCTTCTCTACTTCTCTTTCTGAAGCTATGAATTCCTACAGAAGAAACATCTCAAATGTTATTAGACTTGAAGGTGTGATTCTGTGGGTGGTGATCGAGGGTGCTCACCTCGAAAACAGGAGATGGGTGTGCTGATACTGGCTTTGTATTTACGTCCAAAAGGTATTGGATAAAACTGAGAAAAAGCTCTAAAGGAGTGTCAGAACCACGTCTCACTTCTCAGAGGTGAATAGCCTATTCACTGTTCTGTGATCTGAGAATCCTGCATTATTTCTTGCTCTGTGGTACTACTTCAAGGCAAGGAATAGAGAGCATCCAGACCAAACCTGCGTGGCTAAAACACCCCCCTGAGATTCAGAAGATTGGAACCAGGATCTCCTCAGACGGAGGACGAAACTCAGCTCCATTCTGCAGCACCCCGGAGGAGTACCCCCACTCCCAAACAACCACTTAGAAAACCCGGGCAGGGGGAGCACAGGCGCCAAGGAAGCTTTTGAAAGAAAACGTCTGAGGTCCTGCTGCTCTGTGCAGATCTTGGTACAACCAGTGTGCATCCTTGGTTCAGCACGTGCTTCTCCACTGGGGTCTCCAAGGCATCCAGGCAGAAAAGACAAAAAGTTGATTGTTTTGTATTTCTTCAGTCAGAAGATTTCTGCTTATGCTAACCCAGGTCCTCTCTTTTTTGGGGTTGGGAAATTATCAGTATTAGTGGTACTAAGTTATCAGGCACTCCCTCCACCACAGGCTGCAAATTTTACCTGGACTGTAATGTGGAGTACGCAATTCAAAAATTGGTAAGGGAAGTGTCATCCAATAAAGATAATATAATCCAATGCAGAAAATACATTTCATTAGAGCTTAGCATGTAAGGTAGTCTTACCAAGGGAAACAAGATCTGCCTAGTGATACAGAAACATGGTATACCTACAACAGTCCAGATAATATGACTGAATTTGTTCAGCTCACCTTAGATATGAATACTAGTTCAAAACCTTATTTCCTCCAGACCCAGAAAAGTGATTTCACTCTGTATGTTGAATTTCTCTGAGGCTGCACACATCCTCACTGGCTTACTCAATTCTTTTATTACAACAAACAGGTATTTCTACAAGACTTTTTAATTCATCATTTCACCATGCATATTAGTGCAGTCTGCAGGGAATTTTTCTGAGAGGAGTCACTGGCGTTAGCACAGAATTCCAAGTATTTAAGTAAATTCTGACCCTACTATGTACTGCTTTCTGTTAGATCACACATGACTTTCTTCACACATTTCCATTAGCCTTAATTCCTCACTAAATTCCTAGAACAGGCTACTTCCAAGACTATTGCCCCTAAATCCAATAAATTCACATTGCCTGTTATTACTACCCTAGTTAATGGTAATATTTTAATATATGATATAATGTGATTGTTACTGGATTTTGTGTTTTAGACTTTCTCATGTTCCTATTCATGTCTTGCATGCCAAAGAAACTTTGCATCAGCTCTGCTGCACTCTGCAGAATTCTTCAGGGTATGTGGTGGTTTTGCGTGTCTGGGAATCTTCCATCTGGCTAGTGTGGGTTTCCTAAACACCATAAAACCCTGCCTGTGGAGATTGTGTATCTCTTATGGGCCCCATGGAGCTAATAATCTGCTTTTAATCATTGCACGAGGCAGCCAACACATCAGTCCTCATCAAGCAGTTTTTTCCATATTGAATCTCCTTTAATAACTTTTGATCCAGTTCTGAAAATCCAGAACCATTGCTAATTGTCGTTGCTATCTTAGACTGCTACAAGAGTTGTCTTCCTCGGCTCCCCCATTTCCTTCCCTACAAACTTGCATAACCATTGACTTCTGTGCCTCGCTATGGCAAGTAAAAGATTCTTAGCACTTTGTCCTCCCTCACTCTCCTTTTGAATGTACCCACCAGCATCTGTTTCTCAGTAAACTACAGGTCATATCCTTAACTGGGACAAATGAATGCAACTCAGGGCGACAGAGCTACGCCAATTTGCTGTAACTAAGAAACTAGCATTACATCTACATTCTTCAACAAGTCACCAGAACTTACTTTACTTTTCAAAATGCCAGCACCAATTAAATTGTTCCCTATATGATATTAAAAGATTACCAACTATTCAATCCCAGCAGAACTTCACAGCAGCAGGCAGCACAGTGGTTTTCATTAAAAGCAAAATCACTTTTGACATCTGCTAAATTATTTACTGACACAAATCAGTGAAACTATTAATATCTATGAAGCTGTACTCCTAGCCTCCAGTAGTTAACGTGTTGATCTGACACTCATCAGAATACAGTTTTCTAAGTAAAAAGAAAGCAGTCTAGTTTTACAGGGAAGTGCGAACATCTAAATGTAACATCTTAATAAAGGAAGACATTAAATTCTATTTATTATTTTGAAATATGAAAGTTAAAGAAACGTATCTCTAAAATTCTAAATAAAGCCAGTCGAATTATCTGACATTTGGTGGTTCCTCCAAAACAAATAGCTTTAAGTCCCGGTGAATGTAAAACTTGTTTCTTTTGTGCAGTGCTTCTGCCTGCAATTTCTAATTAACCAGCTCCATTCTTAACTACAAGGAATGACTGAAAGCTTACAAGCTACAATGTATACTTCAACTAAATATATGTAGGTATGATTTTAAAAGGGAGATGATAACTAGTTAACAACATTTGCATGTTGCAAAGAGGCTCAATTAGAATAATAATTCAGAAATCTTGCTTTTAGCCTGTTCTCTGCATAGCTGTGCTGTACTAAATACAATCTGCACACTAAAGATGTCATGTTTGCAGTTAAAAATCTCCAGAGACTTTAGACCCATACATAAAGATACTTACTTCACTCTTTTCTGAGACACTGACCTGTATCCTCATTTAAAAATGAACACCACATCTTTATGTTATTAAATCTTTGTTTTGATCTATTAGTATTCACCAAAGTGCCATTTTATACAACGCCGCACTGAATAGGCAAGGCTGGAGGTAACCATCTGCAGCTTTAGAGTCTGCGTTTGAATTGATGAAAAGAGCTTTGTGTTTTCATTGCCAAGTTTGATTCTTCCAGTCATTAGACATTCCCCTCAGATCGCATCAATGAAGCGGACTGTCTTACACCCATGTGTTAAATTCTCTTCTCCTCATGGTTTCCTTTGCCAGCTATACTCCAGAAAGACTACTGGGTCTTAGCCACATTCTTCTCACAGCTGTGTTAAAAAAGAGCATCAGAGCGTCTTCCCAAAATCCATATGTGTATCTGGTCAGTCCCCTGTCGGAGGGTCACCTCACATTGTGGTGTGATTATTCAAATATTCATTCTTGTTCTTCAACTACACTGCTCGGATAATTCTGGGAAAGATTAGACCCTCCAGCCAGCACTGGAGAACGTCTTGGACGTTGACCTGAAGTGCACACAGCTCCTGTACTCGGAAGGCAGATTAGTTTTACTTGCAGAAGAGAGGAACTCTAGCCATTTAATAAATGCTTGCTTCTTATTTCTTTCCATTTCTGCATTCTTTTTAACTGCGTCAAACGCTGGTAAGAACTGTTTTGTTTTTACTGTGTCATCGATCGACTTATTTACCAGCATCAGCTAAGGGACAAAACTAAGTGAGCAACTATGAAAGCAGAGAAAGCGTGTTCAGAAATGCTGGAGGGAAATCCAGGACCACACAAAAAAAGGGTGTGTTCCAGTAACAATGAAAGTTAGATGGCCAAAAAATCACACCTTAAGAGGGAAAGCAACTGCTTTTGAGGGTAGTATTTCTTTTATGAGAGAGAATAATTTTCTTTGATAAAACTATCTGCTTATTAAGAAGATTGCTTAGTTTTCTTTTGTATTCAATCCACTGAAGTATTTTATCCAAATCTGTAACTCTCCTTAATAGAAAAAAAAAAAAACCCAAATAAAAAGTAAAGGGGTCTTTAATAAACAGTTAAGGGCAAATGAGGTTAAGGATTTCTGTTTGACATCACTTACATACTTGTTTTGTTCATAGTAAGAGCTACCTTGACCAAGTGCATAAGCAGCATATTTCTCACCATTTATGCTTATTTTCATACCTGTGTATTTTAGCATTGCACCATTACTTGGTGGATTTGTGTTTACTTTTCGAGGATTATGTAGAAATTCTACGCGTGTACCCTCCACTGCCACCTTACACAGCTATGTGAGTGTGCAAGTGTAACTGTGCCCACATGCGGAGAGCTACGCTTTACTGAGCTAGAATCATTAAGCTGTGAGAAGAAATAGAAGCCCTCAATAGACAAATTGCATTAAAATTCACTTCAGCTGCAAAGCTTTTGCAGAAAAATAGAACATTTTCTGGAAAGAAAAAACCCACATCAGAAGTGGCCTCAACCTTTACTGATAATTGGCTAATATTGATTTGGTATTACATTATAACCTCCTCTGATCTCACTGACATCAGTAGCCACTCCTCAATCCCAGAGGTTCCAGCAGGAAGGACAGTTTTAAAATGTCTTGCTTCCTCTGCTGGCAGAGGCATTAATTAATTCACAGGCTTTTCCAGCCACCTTCTCCAGGTCAGCCCCATTTCCCTGCTGGGGCCGCACCAGCTGGCTCCTGGCTTCTCCGGCAGGACAAACTTGCAGGGGGCCTGTGGCGCCGAGCCAACACTCCTGGTAAATTCTGCGCCACTGTCCTAACTCTTTGTTTGTAACCATGAATTAGAAACATTGATTAAATATAGAAAATTATGGTCATAACCATTCTACAAAGTACAGGTTAAAAACATTAAGTATCATGCAGGTCATCATAATTTCCTATTGAACAAACATGTACTGTGTTATGTGTGCACATACATGTATTTATTTACATACACCAGACCGTTAAAATGTGTATTTGCTTTATAAACTAGAATAGTGCCCTCTTAAAAGTCTAATGTGTATCTTGTTAATGTTTCAAAATCAAAACAGATTCAAACAAATGCTGCTAAATCTGTGTGGTCACTCTCTGAGCATCAACATTTTCTGTTTCACACCACCAGCCCTGCCAGGGTGGTGAATCCGAATCATCTTCACAGGCAAAAGTACACAGTCGCAATTTATATCTCACACGGCAGTGAGCCCATGTGAGATTTCACCCTACTTCAGTATAAACAGAATTTTACTATATCCAAGTTCTCTATAAGCAGATTCCAATATATCCCCCTTCTGGTTCACAGCTGCTGTTTCATGTGGGATAGGATCCAGAAATTTTTTACATGCTTTGTGTCCTGACGGAAAACACAGGACCACTATTCTGACTTAGATCTCATGTTTAGAGAGCAACAATTGCAGGTGGGTACACAAACGACTGACATGATGGCAACGTCGTGGAGAAATTACATCTCTATTTCAAGCTCTGTATATGATGCTGAATGCAAACACTGAAGTTTTTAAGAATATTAAAAAATTCTTTAGTGTTGTCAAAGAACAGATTAGCAAAGGCATAGTGAGCACCAGTAAATTACGAGGTACGAAGATACAAAGCACACCCTTTTTCAACATTATTTTAATTGTTCTAATTATATTCTTGCTTAGTGAAGCTCATAATTATTTTCCTCTTCTGATTTTTAACTGTTGCTACATTATTCAGATATTTTACTGAATAATCCTGAGAAATTACTTTATATAGCTGCTAAAAATACCTCATATGTCACAATTCAATTTTACGTGAGCATTTAAAAGAAGTCAGGAAAACAGATGTCAGATATTTAGGCTATGAATCATAGGGTCATATTTTAAATTACAATAAGCATCCTCTTAGGACCATGCTAATAATTAATACTACTGTAATTAATACCAAGAAGCCTTTCTGTTGACAGGTTTATAAATCGTCAGTTCCTTTTTGAAATGTAGAATATCCTACATCTCCGAAATAAAAAGCTAAGCTAACAAATGAGTTCCTGCCTAATTGCCAAACACTGATTTGTATGAAGCGGTTGAGGTTACAAAGAAATTGGGAATTCTCAGCCCGGTTTCCCTGCTGATGAGTACGAACTGTCTGTGTAGCTCTCCCAGAGGTGTCAGAGGAATCTCTATAGTGTCACACAAGGGTTCTTAGCTCAAAGTAAACACACTTTCCACAAACTCAGCTGCTTAATCTGTTTGCAGGTTGAATTATAAGATGGGGGTGGATGACTCTGGGTGCTGGGAAGACGCACAGAGCATTTCCACAGTTTCTTGCTAAAAAGGGCATGCTATTGTCATCAAAAGACTTCACCCAATTGTTTAATTTTCCTATAGGCTCAGTGATCTGATCTTAGCAATAATGAAAACTAACCTGACCAAAATTTTCCCAAGTAGCTGAGCATGTTAAATTGGGTAAATTATTTTCACTATAGCAGTACATCACCACCACTTTAATTCGGGTTGTGGCTGCACTTCTACTCTAGCCACCCTGGTTACACGGGATTAAACAAGACTGTTTCACTAAAAAAAAACAACACCAAAAGCAAAACCAAAACCCAATCGCCGCTTAAATATCTATGGTTAATAAATGCTTATAAATAAAATGAAATAACAACTTTAAACAATGTACAGAAAGGTTTAGCCAATATTCTCTTTAACATTATGTAATTATTTTTCATAGGTTTATTTTCATCAAGCATGCACCTGCTGAAGTTTCAAATACATCTAAGTGTTTGGAATAAAGATCGGGATGATTCTTAAACTACCACTGGAGGTTTTAAAGAGATGACTGAAAATATGTATTTTCACATATATATCTTAACTATATTTTATGTGGTTACAAATAAATTAAAACCATTAAAAAATATATTTTTTTTTAAATAGGAAAACTCAGCAGATATTTTTTTAAAACAGGAAGAACTCTTGTTAGGTCCTTGCAATATATTACAAGCCAATTTCTGGCCACTCTGGAAATATGCTGTAGACATTAAAGTGGAAGACAAATACGGACTGACAGGAAAATTTGCGTCAGCTCAGCATTGACCACCATGGAAGGGTGTGAGCAGGCTATTTTACAGTTGGTGATATAATGCAGAGATGAGAAGTGTCAGACTGTGAGGAGGCTCTGCATACACGTTTGCCTATGTCCCAGGAATCAGACTTTGGAAGGCTTATGTGACAGTAATAACAATCACGACAACAGGGACTTCAATAGAGATGAACTTCAGGTTTTGGAGTTCGGTAACCTTTTAACAGGGAATCTTATGATGGGAAAGAGAATACAATCCCTGCTTAGTGACTCGGAGATTTCCTGTTGTTTTCAGTGAGATTTTGAAGCCACCCCTAAACAACCCCATCAGCATTTACCATGGCATGAAACTTGTTAGATGCATAACAGACCAACAATGAGAACCTTAATATTCGACCACGCAATTATAAAGGCAAATACTCTGTTGCCATAGGATTGCCATGGGTAAAAAGGCAGTGAAAACCATTCATAGGAGATGGAAACATTTTCTCTGTGCCTCACACATGTAGAAAGCAGTTTCAATAAGAGTAAAGACAGGCACGCTGACTTGCGTAATACTATAAAACTTAAAATGATCGGCTTCACACTGAGTCAGTAACAAGCTGAACCGCAGAAAAAGAAGGAATCATTTTAAAGGAACTTTTCGGAGTACTGCCACACTTTCAATCATAGACAAAATACCAGAAGAAACAACGTTTCATTTGGTTTTCAACTGCAGTTTTTCTTGAAAGAAGGCAAGTGACTTACTTCTGAACTTTTTCGTTGGCCTCCCGTGAAGCCTCCAGGGCTTTCTGGAGCTTCAGCTCTGTGTCCTTTTTCTCTGACCGAGCTTGCTGCAGCTGAGCTGCCAGATCTTCAATCTGGTGATAGGTAAGGGTCACAACACCCTCCCTGCCTTGTGGTCCACCTTCAGAAGTACCAAAAGTACAGTTAAGCTGGTCCTTCAGACTCATTCCTTCAGACAAAGATTTGTATAAGCTGGGAAAACAAAATCATACACGTTATTAAGTTTCAGTCTGAGGCTGAGCTGCAAGAATACCACACTCAGTTTAATTAATATTTTTAATACAATCATAGATGGATCCATACGCACCAATATCAAAATAAGTTTTATTTCAGAAGCAACAGAGAACAAAAAGAACATCCCGTTTCCACGAGGCTGTTCTAGAAGTATGTAACAATCTTCAGAATTTTAAAAAGTCAAAAACCTATTCAACAAAACCTTAAAAGGTAGTATTTTTCAGCTGTAGCACCCTCCTGATCACCTTTGAGCTGCAGCAAAAAGTTGTTAGCGTGGTTTACATTTAGATGAATTAATCAGTGTAAGTAACTGAAGTGGTATTAACTCATGTTACACAGGACTCTCTTTTAGCAAGCAGACTCACCAACTACAGGGGTTTTATTTGCAAAATTGCATTTTTTTCAATATAATGAAAGGAATACAAATGATACCATGCAAAAATTAATATAATTAAATCAGCAGGATTACTTAGAAATATGAATGATTTGCACATGCTAACCAGTTCTAAGGGTCCTTGGTGAACATTTTTGTGAGAGGAAACCTGAACTATTTCTTGATGCTCATTTAAGTAAGCTAGGAACACCTGTACTAGGATATACTGTGTCTTAAACAGCCTCTCTATAGTAGACAGTGATAGGTTACCTGCCAGCATCAGGGTTTTATCACAGGACGTTTCAGTATCTATAGTGTCTTCTGCCTTAATTTCTTGCAAGGTCCTTTCTAACCCACTGTTTTGGCTTCACTCAGGTACAGAGTAGATATGTTCGCCATCTATTTCACACTGAAGTGCCATGGATGGATATTCAATCCATTCAGTTTTATACGTGATTTTGAGGTATAGTCATAGAGATAGCAAATCAGAGAGCACAAAAATAATAGCCTGCCATTGGACAAGCCAGAATACAGTGTCTTAAGGCAACAGATTCATGGAGCTAAAAGAAATAAATATGCCTGGATCAGCTGACAATATCTATAGAGAACAGGCAAAAAGAAAGATATTAAACAGACAGGTTACCTATAAATGCTGAGAAGAAATTGAAAAAACGAGAATAAAGAAGAAGATGGTGCATCAGGTAAAAAAAATCTCAATGAAGCCTGTTGACTATGGAAGTATTTCCCAAGGAATCAGCAGGTAGCCAGCTGCTTGAGTTCTTAAGGTGCAAAGGTAGAAATCACATTAAGAGCTGATCAGCAGGGGAGGAGCCTGCCCCAAGCAAGCTCTCCGTGGAATTAGCAATGATTGCTTCCCATCTCTTCACAGCCGTAATTCATTGGTGAATTTTACACCAGTCAAAAATGACACTGGTAGTAAAAGAAATTCATCAATGACATTGATAACAAAAGTGATGGCAACAGCACGAGCGGTGTTTTCAGATAAACACTTGAAGTAATTTTAAAACAACTTCACGAATGTCAGAAGCTGTCGCTGTATTGATGAGTATGACTTAAGACTGTCCCTCTAATGACCATGCAAATACTAAACATCATTTCTGTGTGCATTTCCAGCAGCAGTGCAGACTGATTACAATACTCAAGACATAGTCTGCATGACAGCTGCTAGTATGCAACAGCATATTTTCTTCCTTACCAGTTTATTAAGGTGTTTGTATGGAAAACACCCTTTGTTCCGACAGCCCATAGAGGAAAACAGTATAGAAACTAAAATACAATACACATGGACAATCAAAATATGGATGAACTAATAGAAATCCAGAAGCTAAAAGGTCAGAGTGTTGATATGTCATTACGCCTACTACTTGCGGTTGTCTGAAAATAATGTGAAGAACCTTTTCAATTAAATGAAGACATATTGAAAATATAAATATTTATAAAGGGACATTAAAATCCCTAGAACAGACTCATTAAAAATAAAATTACTTCAACAGTTGCACATAAAATTTACTGACTGAAGTTCCACTATGGTCGAGCATTGATCACCATGGAAAAATACAAAGGTATGCAAATAATGCTGAAAGCAGGTTACCGAAATACCACTGCTGCCTGCTTCTTGAACACCTGGCACAAGATTAAAAGAAAAAAAAAAACACAGATGAGGAGCCACACTGTTCAGTGAATATATGGGTCCCTGATTAAAAAAAAAAAAAAAAAAGGATAGCCTAAATAGTCTAACTTGTTCACAGAGTAGCTGAGAGGTTTTTTTACAGAACATATGAAAAATATGGTCATCTATTTAGATTCTGAAATACTGGCCCTGTCTGGCTATGACTGGGCTCCTTCTCAAAGACTGGCCATGAACAATACAGTAGGCGATACACCATTACATGTTTTAACTCATAATGATTGCATCTGAGTGATCAACAGATTCTGACATGTATATATTTTGTAGCCAGTATGATTTCTCCAGATAAAGGCACTGCAGTTCATAGATCTTTTAAACTTTTTTTTAAAAGCATGTGATTGCTGGATTTCCATCAAAATGTGCTTTGCTAAAATACTTTTATTTAGTCCCTTTTGATACTTACTAATTTGAAATTCCTTCATTAATGTCACAAAGATGATCAGAGAATATTGATGCTACAAATAAAAAATAAATGGGAATTCTAGGTCTGAAGAATGGGTCCCAGAAACATTCAAACGGTTTCTTGATTTAAGAAATTCACATGTTCTTTACAGTAAGACTTTTGCTTTACTATGCCAGCACAGCCCCTTTCTTGCTCCAGCTTGGATCTGAGAGCTTCAAGGGCCCACCTTGACTGTGTCCAGGCAGAAGAAAAAGTGACATGAGATGATGTCACTTATGCAGCTCCTGCATAGACAGCAAGAGGTTTCCCCAGCCCCAAAGTCCGAGCAGCTTCAAGCCTGCTAAAAAATTTCTCCAGTTGTAACTGCTCCCAGAGGGACTTGACTTTGGCTGAAAATCAACTGTATGAAGTGCTGCTCTTAAAACACTTCTCTCCTTGCCAGGCATACTTTTGCTGCAAGGTGGGAAATTATTTTCCACCTGAAGCAATTACTGAACAACACAGAGAAACCTTCCACCTAGAAGAAGAAAAAAAAAACACATCAAAACCCCAACATTCTCTATCCATCCCCTCCCTCCTCCCCCACCCCAGTGATAAACATAACTAACGTTGCCAAAGGCATTTAGGTCTGACCTTGGTTTTCACCACAAATGTTTCTGACACTCAAGTTCTGAAGACCTCTCAGACCTCAGCCTGCACTCAGGATGGCTTTGAAGAGGGTCCCTTCATGCTGCTGAGTGCACTCAAGGGCCAGGCAGCACTAATACCTTGAAAATACTACCTCAAAGGTGCTCTTAGGGAACACTGCAATAAGACGATATTTTAAAAAAGCCCGTAAGACCTAGAAGGACTTTGACATTTTGCTGTAAAGTGGAGGATATAAAATGGTCAAGTTTGCATTACATGTGAGTCAGGAGCCTGACAGCTGGTAGGCTGGTAACTAGATGGCATTGCCCTACCATAGACAAATATTTTACTAGCCTTCCTTCCTCTGCAATTACACGAGTTAAGAGGACTCTATTTTCTCTTCAGTACAACCACCCAAACATCTCTCACCAATTTAACTGAAAACAGCAGCTGTGTTAGACTTTGTGGCGCACAGGCCACTGACCATGTTATAACAGTAGTGCATGTTGCGCATAGCGCAGAATATGCTCTTTGCACTGTCACAGTCCATCACAGAGTGTCGCTCTCTCATGTGTGGTGTACCCACGCATTCTTAGTCTAGGATGAGCTGGGGCATCCTCTTTATTTTATATTCTCTCACCAAACTCAATGATAAGCACTTGTTGAACAGAGCCTACCACTGATTTTCTTCTCTGTGGAGGTTGGTGATATAACCTGAGGATTTTACAGGATAACACGTTGACAGATTAGTGCTGATTGTGCATGTCCATACCGTCCAAACTCAATTACATGTGAATAGGGATCTAGAGTGAGCAGTAGGCTGAGTTTCAGCTTTCTCTCCTGATATGATCTAGAGAAAACTGCAACCTGTACAGAGGTCCAAACAGTCTGGACACTAGATGATTCAAGCACAAGTTTGTTGTCTACAGTGAAAGCTTGAACTGACTATCATCCATCTTAGAACTTAAATTTTTCAACAAACACAAATTAAATACCCCTAGCAAACGCATTTTTCCTCCTTGGGCCTCAGTCTCCTCATCTTTAAAAAGGAGCAATCACAATACTACCTTTTCAAGGTGGTTTAAGCTTCACTACTGAAAAAAGACCCATCGCTGTTGAAAGAGCTAAGTAAGTTAGATGCATCACAGTGAATTTAGGGCAAAACAAAAAACCCAGATGGTCTTCTGATGACACCAAGCAGCAAACATTTTCTTTTGGGCCTCATTTTCACTCTCCAGGACCACTGCAGTACCCACACACATTCTCCTGTGACTAGCTTGGGAGAGGTAGTAAGGACACAGGACATGTGATGAGCCTTTCTTGAAGTTGAAGGACTGCTGAGACATGCTCATCACCAAGAAATAATTGGAAACTATACCCCCATTACAAACCCTTCATTTACAGAGTTGCACAGTAATCAAATATCTCCAGTTCATGCAGTCACTGGGTAAACTGCTCAGATAGCACAGCCTCACATGACAGTGATACGCACATGACATCCAGCACCACCTATCTTTCCTCACATTCACCACACCATCAAATGGTCCAGGATCCCCACAAAAACAGTTTCTGGATTAATAATGTTTGGTTGAAACAGAGCAAAACATACACAATACTGATGAATAGAAAGAAGCGCTTTTGAGATTTTTGCAGCTGTGGTACTATGCTCTTCAGCTAGATCCACAGACCCACAGTTAATAGCTTGTAGCTAAGAAATGCACCTGGATTTCCTGAGCACATGATGCACCTAGAGCTGAGGTTTCTGTTATCTCTAATTGATTAATTAAGAGTCTGGAAGATGATAACTTAGCATTAGCTTTTTTCACACATAATCAGCTCTCAGATATAGCGCATCTGAGTTTACAAACGAGATGGCTGTAGTTTTTATGCTTTAATCCTGAATATTACTTGATACATGTTAACATAATCACACGTCTTCACGGTTCCACAGTGTACCTGTGTTAATTGCAAGACACGGATTCACAGGCTCTCAAATTTCTTCAGCGAATTAGGGGACTGTGTTTTCAATACAACAGCAACTATTGTGGATACTCTTCACAGTTTTACTAGACTACATGCCATTCCCAGAACCAAGCTTGCCGTAAAATGCTCTTGTGCTTTGACAGGGAATTGGCTGTATTAGCATATTCTCACCTAAGCATTCACAGAGTGCAGCTACCCAGCCCTGAAACTTGCTTCTAACTAAGTAAAATTAATCTGAAAGTCTAAAAATAATTTTATTTTGTACGGTGTTTACTTTATTGTACTAGAAGTTACAAGAAACAATTTTGCTATCTTGTATCTGTTCTTTATTGCCAATTCATATGGTTTGGCCATTCTTAAATATTTGCCAATGGCTTTAGTTAACAAAATAACTTTAACTTAGTATTTGTAATACCGTAGTTATTCCCTACAGTAATAGATTGTTTAGGTAACACTGCAAATACAGAGGGAACCTTATCTATTAATCGAAGACAGAACTGGCATCAAGTCATCAAGAGTGACCTCAGTATTTGAATATAAAGGATGCTTAAGACGGTGCCAGCAACTCCACGTCTTACCGTGTATCACAAACCCCCAGCCATTTTCCCCGGGAAGCATGAGCATTGTGGCCGGGGCAGCGCAGATCCCAGCCACTTTCCCTGGGAAGCGCGAGCATCACGGCCGGGGCAGTGCAGATCCTGGCTCAGCTGCGGGCAACAGGCAGCAAGGAGGGGCACAACCGGCTCAAAGACAAGAGGCATTTTCACCTCCCCAGTCCCTGGGCTGAACTGGCGGCCCCTGCGCCTCTCTGCTTGCTGCTGGAGGCCACTGGGTTGACATGGATCACTGAAGGGGTGTGTACGGGGGTGGTGTAGAGCCAGCGACTCTGGCTTCGGGCCAGCAGGGAAATTGCCTATGTCAGGGATTTGCAGAAACACAAACTTGGTGGAAAAGAGACAGAGGATCTTGTCCTAAAGGTCACAGCAGTTTATTTTTTATACTTTACGTTTTTGACAACATAATTTTTAAGAACAGTGCACCTTTTTCCTCAAAGCTAAACTTAATTAAGAAAGCAGTAAGTCTGGTTGTGCACTAAAATATACCAACTAAAAGAGGCAGAAAATAGGTGCAGTTGGTATTACTTTTTTCCTTTTTCCTTTCCTTCATTCTGAACACCGTCTCTTACAGGGAAACCAGGGTATTACGGCATAGATGAACATCAGGCCTTCTGAGCGAGCGTTTCAGGATCAGCTCCTACAGCTCTACACATCTACCTACCAACCTGCTGTGGACTGCCACCCCTTCAGCTCCCATGGACCTGGCAGTACACAGCAAATCGCTGGCTTGAACCTTTACTCTCCAAAATGCCAACCACGGAAATCTTTCCCGATGACAAGAAATGTGCACATTCAAGGGTCAGGCATTTCTGCTAGGAGCCTTAAATGACGTCCCCCGTCACTGTTGTTTGAATTTAGATTTGCCTGCGTGACTAACAAAATCTAATAGAGATTTCTTTGTTGGAAATTATGCATGAAGTTAAGGATAATTTGGTTTGTGCTTTTAGTTTCCTTTGCAGCTTCTCACTGGTAAGGATAATGGCTTCTGACTTCCATTTTACGTGAGTGACCTACACACTGACAATTTTATTTGAAATGAACAAAATCCTTCTGCAAGAAGTAGTGATACTAGCGAATCACCTCTTGTATTAGATAAACTGCGACAATTCAGATGAAACAAATAAGAAACCCGACCCTGAAAACTGAAAGTCAGTGAAGCGTCTACTCAGTGCAAAGGGGCACTTCATATATACAGCCATATATACATCTACATAAAACAAATCTGATAGTACTGATATACATCATAATGCAGGCATCAGAATCACCTGAAAACAAGCTCAATGTAATGACTATGTGTTGTTGACTTTTATTTTTGTCTCCAGGGAATAGTGTTTACTTTGCTTTAAAATTTATATGAGTCATTTTGTTATGTGCCTTTTTTTAATTAGTCTGAAGGAAACAGTCATTTGAGAAAGAGAGCGGAAATCAATTCTGATTCGATACTGATAGCTACTGTGCGATGTAAACTGTGTGTTCTTTCTAATTAAATGTAAACATGTGCAGTTCTAAAGTCCAGCAGTGATGACAACAACTACTAGAAAGGATTGCTTAAGCCCTGGTCAACTGATTCTTGTGAACCTTTTGTTCATACCGTAGGTGAGCTTGTGCAATCTGTTGCAGGGTGAACGCCAGTTGTAACTGACTTTATTTTAGGTCATCTTCAGAGAAAAGACTTGACAAGAATGTGGAGCGCTCTGTAATACCTCCAGTTACCCATTAACTATGTCCTTCTGATAGCTAATCAATAGCATTGCATGGAGCCAAACACACTGCACTGAACTGCCCCTCTTCCAAAAGCCAAGTCTTGGTAAATATTTAATGGCAGTAAAGGTGTTTTGAGTCTTATCAATCTGATATGTTAAAGAACTCTTGAAAGAAACTTTATCTTGCTTCTCTCTGCATAAATAATTTGTTCAGTTACAATTTTAGTCTTATGCAAAAGCACTTAATTTAATGATCTAATGCTTTTAAATCAAGGCTTTGGACAGAGAAAATGTAGTTTCAATCCACATGTCACAAAATAAAGAAAAATCAAAGTTTATTTCCTTGATAAAATGCCAACTAGAAATATACATCAAGGAACCCAGCCCTTTATACTGTAGTAGTAAATACTGTGCCAGACTCGCTCAAAACCTGTTATACAAGTGCACATTTGAGATTTTCTTACAAGGCTTCAGTTTCTGTAAAATTCTTAGCTTTCACTCACATCAAGATGGCGTAGGATTTTTAGCCTCTTTTCACCATAGAAAAAAAACAACTCTAAAATAGTTACACTAGGATCCAGAGACTTTTTGTTCCCATACAGTGATACATATTCCCATCTCCAAGCACGTATATTCTCAGCTAATGAGTTTTGTTAAGTGTTTTTCTGTGCAAAGCAGTTTGTCTAGATCACTAAACTTTTATCCTGATCCTTTGACAACTAGCGTGTGTATGCTCTGCTACAGCCAGGTAGGATCCAAACGTCTCCTTACCCTTAGGCTTATGCCATGCCTCTGTGCTAGTGCCACAGGATGGAGGACGCTCCTGACCGCCTCCTCCAGCACAGTATTCCAGCCTTCTCTGCATGATCCAACTCCAGTATGAGCCTAAGTATTTTGAAGAAACTGATTCAGCAGTGGATCCAAGCTTTTTCTTGGAAAATAATCTGGGAATAAAACATTGATAGTGTTTCAGTTTCCAAAATGTGAATCACCATAAATGTTTTCCCAGAAGTATAAGCATTATTTTTTTCCCCAGTGTTTAAATGGCCTCTTTAGTGCTTTTGATGCCATTCAATAGATTTCAAAAATAAAGATCACGGGAATAATTCCCAAGCACTGGCACAGATAAACTGAACAGCCTGGAGTTTTCAAACCACTATTAATTGGCTCTGATGAAAACAGTATTAATTAAAATCATAAAGGCATATAAATCAATCAAGCAGTAAAGCACATGGCACCATTCGGGAATGACCGGCTGAAGAAAGGCTGTTACTAATAACCCCAGAAAATATCTTGCACTTAATACAATGTTATCTTTATAAATCAGACACGATCATGATTTTTATGGCTGTCCCGATTTGCTATTGTGATTGCTTGGCTTAACTCCCCCACTGAACCAGAAAAGCAAGAGACGAAGCTGTCTTGGACCCAGGGCTGGAAGCCAGCTCTGCCTTCCAGCATGGCCAGGAACATCCAGCTGAGTAGATGGAAGAGTAGAGTCTCTCCAGGAGAAGGCAATTAAAAGAAATACAAAGAATGGAAACGTGTTTCAAAGACGGAATAACCAAATACATATGGAATTTGAGAGAGGGATGATCTCATGGATGAGCTGAGTAGTGCTAAAGCTAGAAACCCTCAGTGTGACTGACCTGGGAAGGGAATTCACATGGGGCTCTGCCCTCTTGTCATTCCTTTGTTGCTGAATGATTCAGCTGGTTAAAAATCTTCGAGTGACTTTAAAAAAAACCAACCCAAACACCGTGTTTTTTAATTTGAGGATATTTTCCCCCTTGTCCCAGGAAAATAAAACAGAGAGTATTTGAACAGTTTTGTCTGATTTTTCTCACAGATGTTACTGAAATATATTAAGCAATTTTGACCAAGGTAAACAAGGCATCCTGTGCCGCAGCACATGCCCAGCTGTGGTCACCACTGTGCCAAGAAGTGAGGTACACCGAGGAACTCCAGGTGAGTGTGTCTAGCACATGGTTTCCCCGCTTTCTTGGTAGCGCACAGCAACACGTGCCACTCTGAAATGGCAAGTGAGTCACTAGGAGGACTGCATGTGCTGCAGTCTGAAAACCTTCCTCCAGACTAGTACAGACGCCTGTAATGTCTACCTTAAAGCTATCGTGGCTTCTCCCATACAAAAATGCAGTTGGTTTGGGATTGCTATGCAGATATACACTTAGAAAGTCACCTCCTGAAAGCCACGTAGATGACACAATGGCAACGTATCGCTACTCAGTAAGCCATGTCTTACCTAGTTGCTGCTGCCAAACCCTTATTCATATAAATCATACAGCTCCTTGGACAGTCAAGCGCTATGAAACAAGGCAGTTAAAATGATGGCTTAAATGATAAAGGGAACGCTTGGGAAATTTAATATAGGGGAAGTCTGCTTCCCTATTGTACCAATGCTTACTGAAGCAACTGGGCAGACTTGTCTGGGCCATTCTCCTTAATGTGAAACAAGGATGCATGCTGGGGGAATGATTTAGTGGATGGGGGATCAGAGCTCTGTCTTGAATTTCCTCTTCTTTCACATCTTCTGTGTGGTACTGAGCAAGTCACAACATGCAAACCTCAGCCTGCCATGCTGAAACTGGGAGTAAAGTGCCTTTCCCTTGCTTTTTGTCTTTCTTAAATTCTAAGATTTGGGGGCCCAGGATTGCTTCTTATTACCTGTGTGTGCCGTATCTGGAAACCTGAGGCCCTGATCTTGGTTCAGGTCTCAGTGCAAATTATTACTCATGGAAAGATACAAAAGAGCTAATTAACAGTATGTGTGTGCTGGCAACACACATCAGCCTGGTTAACCTCAGTAGACAGATCCAGGTTTGGGACCTTTATGGAAAAAACATAACAGTTTCTCACAAGGAGGCAGTTTCTGCCTCCCCATTGCAGGTTCAGCCACCATTGCCACCATGGGGTGCAGGTGGTGATAGCAGCCCCCCGTGCTTTGTTGAGCTGCCGGGAGCCCAAGGCCCCTATTACCTGCGAAGATGTTCTTGGCTTCCTGCCACGCAAAAGGGGCCATCAGCCGGATACAGCCTACCGACTGGAAGCCAAACCACACAACTCGCATGCCTCTTGAGAAGTGAGAGATTAGACTGGCGGCTGCTGGAGAAAAATCAGTGAAGAGAGAGCTCCAAAGAGTAGGGCTTGGAAAGTGGCTGAAAACAGATGCTGAACTGATTTCTGTATCCTAAAGCTTTTAAATAACTTCCCTTACCACTCTTCCCTTTTACTCATGAGTTTTGACCACTTGGCTACTGAAATCAAGTATGTAAAAGAATAATACTGTTGTGCACTTCAATTTAGCCTGAGTGAAGAGGAAAACAACAGTTTTAACTTCATGAAGCAGGAGTTTACAAGAAAAACTGCAGCTTTTTCTTTTTACCAGCATATCATTTCTTCATGACCAGCAGGTAAAAGTGAAATACTGTAGCAGGAAATGTATTGGTTTCACTGAACCAAAGAATTAATTATTTTTTCAGGACCTGACAAGGAAGCTGAATGAGTATGAAAGCTCTTATGAAATCTAGCCAACACTGGATATCTAGCCAACTGTTCAATTCCTTATTTATTTTTTGAACAGGACAAGATAATTATTAGTATGAATACTGCCTGCTGTGCTTATACACATTCAAGTGATATTATACTCTACTCTGATAGGAGCTGTAATATTGAGAACTAAATCCTACATCAGGATAGTCCTCATTCTACTGTCACAACTGTAAAAGTATAATAATATATGACTCTCTTGGTAAAGACAGTAGGGTAGAAGAACTAAATAGTATTTCTGTATCTCCACCAAAGACCTTAGGATGGAAGTCTAGCCACTGTATTATTCCCTTTTACAGAACACGATTGAAACAAACAGAATGTGATGTTAGACAAGCCTTGATAACATTAAGATCCTGCATAGCTCAGAAGCAAAAATAAAATAAATCAGATAATACGAACTCTGTAACCCATACTTCTTTCCACTCCTTTGGGTGAGGAATAAATTCACAGCACTTCTTCCTCTTTGGTGAAAGCTCCTCCCAGTTCAATCTTCTTTAATGATAGTGGAAGTCATTAGTCCATTTTCCGCTGAGGACCAGGAGAAAGCCTAGTATAGAATGCCTTGAATTTATTAGTATCAAAAGGCTGTGGCTACCAGTAGGTGCTTACACTGTTCTGGGTGTCTAGTACAACTAAATACTTCCTGGAAATGTTACTGCTTCCTCCTGATCTCTGGGAATGGAAGACCGGAAGGGAAAGAATGCAAGAAAACATTGCTTTATACATCCCAAAAGAGGAGCAAGAAGAAAAAGTTCCTTCAAGAGTAAAAAGAAACAATAAATAATCTAGATATTTGAAATTTTGACCTTAACCTTGCTTACCTTAATGACCATGGGATAGGTATGACACAAATCCTTCAGGGTAAATTTTGAATGCAATGTAAAGAGTTTTTACCGTAATGAGCTATGTAAAATCAGAATCTACGAATCAAGCCTATGATATGCCCCTAAGTTATTTTTTCATGGACAGTGGGTGAGCGGATGTCATTCCTCTGTTTAATCAGGAGTTAAAGCGTGTACAGTAATTCCTTATTTTCACAATATTCCTTCTGACAAAGATAACAACCATAAGAATGGTTCCCAGCTGGCTAAACCTGACATACAGGTTTTGTTAATAAAAAAATGCATGACTTAATTAATGAAACGGATCTATTAAGACTGTCCCCCAATCTACCACAGTGGCCCCACCTACAGCTGAACTTCACATGACCTATCTTATGCAAAAAGAATTGTAATAACTTGCACTGGAAGCTGTTATAGAGGAAAGGTTGCCGTGAAGAAAAAAATATGACTCAGAAATGCATACAATGCCCCTAGAGGAGAAAGCTTAGTATTTTCACTTTTACTCAATGTTTTCTTTTACGGTGAATAATTGAAACGATTTTGCTAAACTGTGTAAAATTATTTCATCAAGAGTAATTACATTTGATCTATTAGCACCTGATACTATCTATTGTTTAAATTGCTTGCATTCAATCCATGAGTAATGTCAACAGTATTAACGTCCATTATGGAAGCATTAGTTGAGTAAAAATCATTTTTAAGTGTTCGACACTCTTGTAACCTTCCTCCAGCAGAATGTTCAAAAGAAATATCATTATACCAACATCTTCTTGGATTTTTTTAAAAGCATGTCTTTACTTAAGTCTGCAAACTCAGGGACTTTAAACTTGCAAACAATTTACCTGTTTTGTTCTGGCAAGCATAAATCTGTAGCAATCTACTCATTTTACATTCTTCTCTGTTCCCGTCTAGCTGTCCCACACTAAATGGCTATCCAAATTCACCTCCATCAACTTTGGCAGGCTCAACACCTCCTTTGCTAAACCAGTTTCCTCCCCCCCCCAGTCATAAAGAGCTGCACTGTTACAAACAGAAAGAAGTAACTCTGCAACATTTCTACAACAAAGTTATACACATACTCATTGATTTCACCAAAACTGCCTCCCCTGGCCCTGAACTAATAAAACAATTGGACTCACCTACCTGGAAAGCAGATACTTTTTTTTCTGTCTTGCAGCCTCATCCTTATTTCAAAGGTTTCCAAATTATTGCTGCCTTTTAGCAGAGGAAATATTATGAACTGTTTGAGATTACATTCTCACTCAAAGTGATGAATGCCACAGTCTTCTCCAGAATAAAAAGCTACTTTTTCTCCTTGGAATAGTAACTTTACAGTAATTTAGAGGAAGCTGGAGAAACAGTTGGTCATTAAACATTAAATGTATTAAGGGGGCACTCACAGTGCATGGTTTGTCTGGAAAACGCAGTTCTGTACATGCATTTCAGAAGGACTGCTACAATACAATAGCTACTGTGATAAATTTATGTTTAGCCCACTTAACATTTAGCAGAATCTAATAACGAAAACTTAAATCAATGTATTTTCAAAAAAAAAAAAAGCATGAGTAGCACTATTCACATCTTAGAGCTAGGGGAATTGAGAGGCAAAGAAAAAACATTCCAAAAGAGGCCCTTTATTTCCACTTCTCAAATGGAGACCTTTAGGACTTGGTGTTTACGAGCTTCAGGGACTTGCAACTTCAGATGAAAACAATGACAAATCAGAATATTCAAAGCAGGAGCCCCCAAGCACTTTAGCAGCATGTAAAAATCATCCACTTCTCCAGACTCATGTCACTCTTGAAGTCCTGCTTGATTCTCTGGAAACCTCAGACCTGAGTATGTGGATGGAGCATTCAGCAGCACTTTCTTGTTACATGGCATTATTGTAAATGGAGCTTCTGCAGAGCTCAGAAGAATGACCCAAAAAAGAAGAGACGCAGGCAATGTAGGATGTTGGCTTGTTTAATAAAATGTGATTCCCTGGAGTAGAGGGAAAAATGATTACTACGAAGTCTGGCACCTTAGGAGATATAAAGAGAGACATCATTCCTAAGGAGAGAAATTCTGTCTGCTCCCAAGACACTGTGAATCTGTTCTTTAGAGTTTCCTTTCCTAGTTCTAGGTCTTTGTGATCTATAGAGCCTTAAAAATGTAACACTGATGAAGGCTTTGTGGATCTCCTTACCCTGAAGTTCTGACTCATTTAGGTTATCAGGTCAGCTTCGTAAATTTTAGGAGGCAGAACAACAACAGAGATAAAGTAACAGGACCACTTCAGAACACAAATTAATGGGAGAACTCTCGAGTCCAATGTAAATATATCTGTTTATAAGGAACTCCAGAAATGGAGACGCTAAGAGAAACAGGTGTGTTCACTACATCCTGAGATTTTAGTGCAGACCTTTGTCTTACGTGGCCTGCTCTGGGGAAAATGAGGTCTTAGTTTTGTCTGAGGAAAAAAATTATTTCACAGGAATTTGAAAAACAGAGGTTAAAAACCTATGCCTGGAGCTACATGCCTACAGCTAGGGAGAATGTGACCCAGTTCAGAAGTAATTTGTAAGAGCAGAGTAGATGACAGGATTGTTTAGATGGTGGACAAAAAGCTTTGGGACACACAAACCAGAAATTTTGCAACAAACAAAAACAAAAAAGCAGTTCACCAAAATAATCAGAAACCATAATCTGATGTACATTTACTGAAAGACAGTAACACCTTGCCTATGTTTATGATGAGTAAAATTCACTGGCTGTTCAAGCTGAAGCACAGGCAAACCTTTAGAGGGAGACTTCAGGAAAGAGAAATGGAGTATGACATTCTCCGAGTAACTACGGTGTGGGAGGGGGAAGAACTTCAGTTGCCGGCCCCATCAAGTCCTGACAAAAGGAATGTGAGAGCTGTTCCCAAGGTGAAAGAAGACAGGCTGAACAATTTGGCTAATGGGATCACATTGAGCTAATGGGATCACCATAACTTGCTTCGCTTCTGTTGGTGTACGTCAAAACTCTGATGTGTTTTCAAATACATTCTCTTTTCACCAGCAGTGGGCTAAATCTTGAGGCATTTCTGAGAGAATTTACATATCTTCAGATTTTGAGACTTGAGTGGAAAGAGTCTACAGGGCAAGAACACTTCAAATTCAGAAGTTTACAAATTGTGAGAGCAGTTTCTCCTCTGTCAGAGAAAGAAAAAAAAAAAGAAACAGAAGGCTTGGATTTGTTAATATCTTATTAAACAGACGTTTATTGCTGCTGCCCTCCCATAGACACGCAGAGGTCATAGACACTTCACATTTGCACAAGCCCCCAGTTGCTATCTCTCACAAGCCAGGTGTAGACAAGAGAATAAACCCAACTGCACTGTAGCACCAAACTATATGATGGCACATGCATATTTGGCAAGCACTGACAACACTTGGGAATGCTGTAAGTAATATTACTGATTTCTAGAAGCTCTGGAAAACTTGCTTAATGATCTTGGTTATGGTACCCTGAAAGTATTCTAGAGATGGCCCTCAGTCAACCCATAAGGATTTAAAAATAAAATAGAACAGGTCAAAATGATCAAGCTTTGGTGCCTATAGATAAACTATGCTCCAGCGAGCGACTGGCTTTCCAAAGGGTCACTTGCACTTCCCATTTCCCTAAGTGCAAACTCAGGTGCCTAAACTTACATATCCAAGCCTGAAAATTTTGGCGACACTGTTTAACAGGCAGATCTACTGGGAGGCCTCTTGTAACCAGATTTTTTTTCCTTAAAGCCTCGTATTATTGGACAGATACTGGCCCAAGTCCAATCCACAACTGCAAATCCAAAGAAACAGCTCAGAGCAAACCAGCAGCCTTATTAGCTTTTAAAGATTTCATTTTCAAGAACTCAAGACACTTTATTGACTAATGAAAGGTTGGGTCCCCAAGCCCACAGACTGATGTTGCTTGGAACATATTTTAATCATTTTGGAGTGCTAGCAGCCATCTGTCTAAAGAGCTTTGATCGCATAAATGCACTCTGAACTGCAGCTTCTTCTGACTCCAAACCCTTTCTAAAAGCCAAAGGGAACCCACAGGCATGGCAACTTTGAGACAATTCAAGGCCTTGCGATGTGATAAGCCTGCTTTTATTATTCAGCACATCATTAGGTTTAATGACACCACAGATAACAGATACACTAAAAAGATACCATTGTCATCTCCTATCTTGCAACAGTAATATCCAACTGTGATTTCACTTTGTTTCTACCCAATGCTTCTCACTTACTATGTTATTTTAAAATAATAGATAAATGAAATAAAAGGATTTTTTTTCCTGCTGCAAGCACCAGAAATACTAACAAAATAAATACATAACAAATAAACAATACAAAAGACAAATGAACACTCTTTCTTTTTTTCACTACTTTCCTACTATGTTTTTTTTTTTTAAAAAAGATACAGAAGACAAACAAACAAATCCCAAAGAAACTACTGTATTTATAGTTTAGGTTATTGGCTTTTGGGCAGATACTGTTTGCATGTACAAGTCTAGTTTGGCCAGCACTCAATACAAATTTACACTGAAAAGAGAGAGAACCCTTGCAGTTACAGCTTTTATAATGTTCACGTTTATGAACAAATTTTACACAATTGCCATAATTATTTCCTACGGTAACTCTTGAAACAATCTGGGCATCTCAAAGCTTATTTTGTGGTGATCAGTGTTTTCAACCTGGTGTCTAGTGAATGGTATAGACACATCCTATTAACCCTGAAAACTTGGAAGCAACAACAACGTTGAGCGTGAAGAAAAAATATTTAAATTATTAAAGCCAAGAAATTTCTCTCAAAAATAAAAGCAGCAGCCTTAAGAAAGTGGCAGAAACTGCATAAAAATAGCTCTGTTGATGATGGGTGACACACAATGGTGGATTCTGTGTGGCAGACCATGACTTGCTCCAATCGTCAGCAACCTCAGTAGGTTCAACCCTGAGATTACAGGACTTGCAGGTTTCTCTTCCTCCTGAGATTTGATTCCTGGCCCTTCCTGTCACTCAGGACACTACTCACCAGTCACCAGAAGAAAATTTTACTATCGTACACTGCAATATTGTGTTTTGCAATTCAGTAGCCTTTATACTAAGTGTGGGTAGCTAACAGTGTGAAGAAGGCAAAAGAAAAAAATAATCACAGTACTTCCGTGTTGCTCATGAAAACATTTGTGGGTGGCCATGCTCTAATCTGTATCACTGATACAGCACAGATTAAGAGAAAAGACGATAAAAACAAAACATGAAGTGGCTCAGGTAGGGAATGAGCTTCTTTAAACTCACTTTGCTGTCAAAGAAAATATACCACTGATGATTCACTCAGTGTAACTCCCTCCCTCTCCTTCTGTGGCTTTTCCTTCCAAACTCACAGCCAGAAAAGCTTCTCTGCTAGTGAGGCAGCAGCTCTGTACCGCTGCTTACATGCTTTCTTGGTGGTGTTAGGAAAAAAACCCTAACTGCTCTGTGCTAGTTCTCCTTCCTGCCATGACAATATGAACTGCAGCTTTTAACAGCAAACTATTACTAATATGTTACATTTTACTCAAATATTTGAGAGGCTCAGAATTATGCAAATCCCAGCAGGCCCACTTCTTCACCGGAAAATTGTGTCTGAAGCTTCCAAGTCGGTCCCTACCCTCTCTGAAAATGACAGCCTTCACACCTATGCTGGAACAATTACCCATACCAGATGAGTAACACATCATTACGCAATGCTGGACACAATGCTAAAAACTTTCAGCTTCCAAAAGACAAGCCTCTATCACATTAGCTAGAAAAGCAGCTCGTGGAAGGAATGTAAAACCAGAAAATATTCCAGGAAAAGGCATGAGCATGACATGCATGTAGCAATTTAATAAAAGCTCCAACTTAAAAAAGCAACTGAATAAAGAAAATATCTTACTCTCAGCTTCTCTATTTGTAAACACAACAGGTGGGGAGTCTTCTGGTTTGTGTTTCGCGACAGGTAGAGGACTTCTCCTGCCACCTGAATTCCTAGATACTTCCCAACAGACGTTTTTCATTGACTCCACTGTGAGCAGGGTTAGGCTCAAAGTAAGAAAAGCAATGTTATGTCTAGCACTGGCTGAAAATTGCTCATGTGGAAAGTCTTCTCATCAAACAAATTTTTTTTTTTTTATTGGGAGATGTAAATTCCAACACAAAAAATGTGCTGGCTTCCTGTGGCAAATTTCTAAGTGAAAATTTTCCTTTCACCTTGACATTTCAACTTGAAATGCTGTTTTGTTTCAGTTCTTCAGCTCAAGAGAACTGAACTGAAACACATCAAAATGAACATTTTTTTTATTATTGAATTGACATTTTAACATAAAAACATGTCCTGTGAAAAATCAACAAAAAAAGAAATGGCATTTAAAGTTCTCCTGACAATGTTATTACTTTATTTCTGAATATTATATTCATAACAAAAGAAATTCCCTTTCATACAATATTTATAGGGCAAGCCGAATTCTTTTTTTGCAGTTTTAGGTTTTCTTTCAAACTTCTCATGGGAAAATTTGTCTTTCAAACAGCTCTTATTACACATACAGTTTTCCTGTATTTCTTCAACTTGCTCTAGAGAGGGCTGCTTCTTATCCTGTATCTGTTTTCCTTCCCTTGTTTTAAAGTAGGAGTACCTGCATTTTCAGTCATAGATCTCTAAAGGTGTCACAGAAAATGGTAAAACTTGTTATTCAGTTTATACAAATAAAACACTTGAAGCAGAGTTTAGTGATGTGATTAATCTATATTCATCCAGCATTTCAATGGCAGAAACAGAATACGTAGTCTCTGGTCTTTCTACCAGAAAACAGATTTCATATTCCTGCATATTCTCTTTACAGATTTTCCAACATTTCTTTTGAGTATCCTTACATTATACAGAATAGATACTAACTCTACTCATCTCAATGTCCTAATTTTTACAAGTGTTTCTACAGGAGTAGAATAGTTTGTATTAGTAATCTGCTCCAACCTATCAGTAGCAGTCAGTCAGTTGTTCGCAGGTAGTTCTTCCAGAGACTTTAAACCTTCCTTCCAATAACTCCATTTTATTAGGCTTCAACAAATTTGAAAAACAGTTCCTAGAAACCTCTAGCTCTGTACTTATTCCAAAAAGCACAGAAAAAAATTACACTTCCTAGACTTTTCAGCTCACTGAGAAACCAAGGAAGTCATAGCAGAAAACCACAGAGAGTGGAGGTAAAAGAGAAGGGGAAAGAATCAGCCAGGCAAAGGAGAGCTGCTAACAGAAAGCTAGCAGGGCCAGGTATACAGAGTCGTGAGACCATAGCAGCATCCGATGGCAAGGAATTCCTTTCTGTCAAGCAAATCGCTGCTCTTAGAGAAGAGCAGAAACTCGTCTGAAACGGTCCATCACAGAAAACCGACAAGGTAAGCACTGTTTTAGTTCATGTTATCCCACGACAGCAAACAGGTAGCGAGGAAGTCTGCTCAAGTCTTATGCAAGACAGTATGAGGAGTTGCTTCTAGTTTTAATGTGCTTGGCACAACAAGCAAGCAGTTGGTCCTCAACTAATCTTAAAAACTTGAGAAACTTCACCAATATAACACCCCCGATAACAGAAGCAGTAGCAGAATGAGTACAGTACATGGTACAAATTAAAACTGCATCACAGAGCATTAGGCACTTCGGTCCATATTCATGCTGCCCATGCTCCTCCTCAGACCTGCTACTTAGTGTTTCCTATTGGCAAGGCACCTCTGAAGGCCAAAAGCCATCCCCTGGAAACATTAGGCACAAAGATTTCATAAAATGTAGCTCAGACCAATCCATGCCTAAGTCAACAGCAGCACAAGGCAATTTGTGTACTACATTCATCTCTGTGCTGGTTGCAAGGATGGTGTGGGGTGGCTTGTTATTCCATCAGGCGGCTGGGATCTCTGACAGTTCAGTGCTTCCTCTCCCTCGAAGCTTTTATAAATCACTAAAGCCGAGTAGGAAATTGTTTTTCCATGCTATTTTTTTTTCCCCAGTGAGATGGGAAAATTTTCAAAATCATGTCAGGGCAAAAAGAGAAACATTCAGAAGTATTTTTTGTGTCTCTAAATGAACAAGAGACGGGAAGCTTGGAGAGCACTCTGATGGCTAAGACAGTCCATTGGGAAGCAAAAAAAGGCACACCCTCCTCCCCCAGAAGGTTCAGATACTGCTGTGCCTTTTCATTGCCTGACAAACAGGCACCATAAACACCAAGCTTATAGTATATACTGGAGTCTCTCTTTACCATCCCTCTTCTGTGCAAACGGTCAAACGTTAATGGGAGTACAGGTGGAAGTCTGGTCTGCCATACTCCCCAGAAAGTTCCCTATCCACTGACTTGTAAAGTCAGTCTCTCTGACTTTATTTTTGCTAGAAAGTAGAGCAAATGCAGGAGAGACAATAATCAAATCCAGGCTAGAGAACAAGAAGTCTGGAAATGGGGCAAAGGCAAGAGGATAATAATTCCAATAAAGTATGAAATACATAAGGATAACAAGGATAACAAGGTAGGGCTCTGCCTTCACTATTCACCTGCACCGAGACACTGTGAAATACAGACGTTTCAGTAGCACCAGTAGAACTTCATACCGCTGATCTGTCATATACTGATCATATCATATACTGATCTGTTTCCCCCCCTTCACCTGTCTGATCCAGTTCATGAAACAGCCCCCAAACCCTGGGCTTTTATCTCCTGTAACACTAACAAGAGCTGGAATCGCACAAGCAATAAGGACACAAAGGGAAAGAAGCCAGAGGGGTCTACCAGTGGGAAAATGCTTATGGGACTACAGAGTGAGAAAGACCCAGCAACCTAAAATCCCAATTCTTTTGGGGCTGCAGCACCCCACTGGAAAATGGCACCATAACAGAGGAGAAACTTGAATCTGTGGATTTTAAATCCCAGGTCCAAATTACCAGGATGTTGGCTCCACTTGCCCCCACAAATTGAAATCTCCACGGGTTGCTCAGAGAAGATGTAGTTTTAACCAATCTGATTTAAAAGACAATAAGAAAACCCACACATTTTTTACTAATTTCAGCACTCAGTTCAATAAACAAACAGGAAGAAAGCATGCACATTAAAAAAAAAAAAAACGAACAACAAAACCCAAACCACAAACAAGGGCTAAATCTCCATTCCTTGCATGTCGAAATCTCCCACAGAAATCAGTGGGACTTTATATGTAGAGAATAAACTAAAAAATACAGTTTGCATAGTACCTGAGTTGTTTTGTAATAATGAAAGACAAACAAAAACCTTAGCGTTCCTTTACAGAGCCATTGTTTTCCCTATGTGGGGCTGTATTGAATTGCAGTGGGTTAGGTTCCTTCACAAGAAGACATATCACACTGTGTCCCACTGCATAATAGATGTACGTGGCTCATCTCTTTGATACAAAAGAGAATTTCTCCTCTGCTTGGAAGCAGGAAATGTAATTAGCTCCAAATTTATGTTTGATGTCCGGTGTCTGAAACTCTTGGATAATACAGAAGTCACTGCTGCAAGGACAGAGAATACTTAAAACACAACTGCTGTCTTCTCCCTGATCTCCCCAAAATTGTTCTGCAAAAAGAACAGTAGGCTTACAGTGATGTCATTATCCGGTCATTCATCTTAATGACTGTAATTATACCATGTTATGTCTAAAGCAACTAATACTGAAACAATGACAGCAACTGCCAGAATAGCAGTGAGCAGATAGGATGAAAAGAGCAGGAAAATGAGTCAACGGACGTAACTGAAAAAGTGAGATAAAACCCCAGCCATTGAAAGACCAGTTCTCTGAGGTAAACTGCAGGGGCAGGTGCTCAAGGTATCCTGCTATTGCTTTAGAGGAAGGACTGAGATCACCACTCAGCACTCGTGGTTGCAGCCTCACTAATCCCGCTGCAAATGGGTTCCAGTCCATTTGGACTGGGGAGCTGGATGTTAGAGCAGCCCAATCTTCTGCTACACATCATGTCCCCCTGAGAGAAATGTGGACTGGAGAAATCTCTGAAAAAGACTGAGAGATGGCAGAACAAACAGGCTGAAACGTTTGAGCAAGGGTCAGTCAGAGAACAGGAGACAATATTTAAGCCGTTGTATTCTGACTGCTGCTGCAGTGGCTGGGAACCCCATAGAATACAAGAAGATGAATATTGACGTGTTAGGTAGAATAATTTATAGCTTTTAATAGCCCTTAAAACTGGAATGAGAGGAACAGTGTAACAGCAAGAATTACACCATTATATATCCATGCACAGAATCCATGGAGCGTGATTGAAATGGTACCACCTGAGTATTGTATTCCATAACATTGGCCATGAAACTATACAACAGAAGTAAATTAAAAACGCACCACTGTATTCAGAGCTTGAATAGAAAACACCCTTTTTTCAAGGACTGCAAACAATGCCTTGCAAAGCATCTTTTTTTCATCTATTTTTCCTGTTGTAGGGTGATTTAGTTCTGTAATTAAATTGAAAATTGAGTTTGTCCCTGTGCTTGTAAGTCTTTCATTTGAGGAAATAATAAAAACCTCTTGATTCTCTTCTCTTTCACGTCTATAATTTTCAATCTTTAAAAAGATGAATCTCCACATCATTTTACAAGAGATTTTGTGGAAAAAATACATGAACCTCCATAAAAACAACTGTTATTTAGACTGCTTGTGTCACTTAAAAATGAATTCCAATTTAATTGAAGCATCGGGAGCATTAGAAGCTTTTAGATTAAAATTGTATTAAACTTCTTCAACAGTTTATAACTTTTTAGAAGTGATACAACTGGTTAGGAAGCAACAAAACTGCAGTTCTGATGGAGAAGCTACCCTTATTGACTGAATGTCTGGTTCTAAAAATATTTACTTCAAGTCATAGTACTTACTATTACAAGGGGTTTCACTGAAGATACTCTTCTATTTCATTATTGAAAACTGTCACATAACTGTAAAATAAGCTTTTTCTTGCATGCTGGTTCTAACTCACAGATTCCAGTTACTCTGCAACATGCAACTCCTGGGACTGACATGCATCTGCCATTAAAACTCCATCTCTCTCCGTTACTATGATCTTTCTTTCAGACCTTTACTTTGTCTGAACTTCAGGAGAGTAAAAAAGAATTCTAATTTAAATTTCATTTGAACACTGCAAGTTTTTTCAAATGGCTGTTCACGAGGAAATTTGCTGCGATAAATGTAAGTTCCCATTGTGACTTCCAGCCTGCAGCTATTTCTGCATCTCACACATTTCAACAGCAAATTGGATGAACCCTTCAGATAAAGATTTTTTGCAAAAAGTTTTCACTGTCCCTCCTCCCCTGTGAACATCACATTTGGCAAATATATGGCTTTTAGAGCACTTGATTAAATCACAAAGGAGCCCCTTAAATTGTCATTGAAATAACTACTCAAACTTACTAAAAGCATCCCTAAATTTTACTGTAGAGTCTGGACATACCAATTCTTATCCTCAGGACCTTCATTCAAAGGTGTGTGAACTAACACAGATGTACATATCTTACACAGCTAGAGAGTAAACAACATTTTATTGAATTAAGCATCACTACATCTGACCCCAAGACAAAACCTATAAAAAGCATACGTTTAAGTAAGGACAGCCCTGTACTGCTCCTATCTGTCTTTGCAGTGAGGTTGATATGTTAGAGGCTTACCTTTTGCTGTACTAGTTAGAATTTGTTCAAAATATTTGCCTGTGAAAACTCCTGGTTCCAGAGCTTGTCAGTGAAATAGTTTGGACTTTAAAATAAAAAAAAAAAAGGAAAAATATATATGTAGTTCCCTATAAAGAGATATATTTCTCATATACAGTTGTACTGTTTTAGCTAATATGTCAAAAATAACGAGCATGCAATAGCAGATGTCTTTGCCAGCATTTTAACATGTAGAAGTATACTTCTGAAGCATTATTGAAACAGGAGGAAATTGGTTATAAAAATGGATGCACCGTGTAACTGAAAAATATGCAAATAAAAAACTTGTGATGATGTTCAAACAGCAGAGCTATGTGACAAAGGTAGTGGGATTAACACTCCCACATACTTCAAAAGTGATTATTTGGATATAGCCTTCTTTGGTCAGTGAGGATCTATGATTTGCATTAATCCCTAGCTTAAAGAGTACTGTGTTGAAACAATTATATTAGTAAGCTAGAAACTCTATACTGTTCCTAACTGTTATGCAAATTTTCAATTCTGATACATATTTTTGGGTTACTATCCAGAAAATGCGATTTTCCTTTTGAGACATGACACAGAAACAACACAAGAACAAACAGAAGTAGAGAACCTGCCCAACTTTATTCTGAGCCAACTTCCTCTCCCTTCTGTATCTGTACTAGAGTCTTCCTCCTTTTCTTTTTCCTCCTTTTCATTTCTCTTTCCTTTTAAAGAAGGCTGGAATTTTTCTGGGATGTGCTTTCTTTTCAGAAAGTCAAAATTCACATGGAAATCAATGTTCCATCATTTATTTCCCAGAAGCTCATTTTAATTTTGGTTTAAGTCTTTCAGGCCTTCCACAAAACTCCAGTTTCAGCGAGGATTCACCTTCCGCTTCATCTGCAAACAAGCGTAGTTTACATCACAGACTTCTTTCTCAGTTCGTAAAAAAAATGAATGGCTTCAAACAGCAGCAGATACTAGATCACAGAATTGTAGAATAATTCAGCTTGAAAGTGACTGCTGGAGGTCTCTAGTCCAACCAACCTCCAAAGTGCCATCAACTATGAGATCAGACCAGGTTACTCCTGACTTTATCAAGTCAGGCATTGGAAGTCTCCAAAGATGGAGATGGCAAAATGTCTCTGGGCAACCTGTTCCAATGATGAGCAGCCCTCATGGCGAAAAAGTTTTCCCTTATAACCAGACTGAAACTCTCTTGTTTCAATTCAAGTCTGTTGTCTCACACCCTCTTGTCATGCAGCACTGTGAAGAGCCTGTCCTTCTTGATGACTTCCTCATAGACACTGTCAGGCTGCTGTTAGGTCTCATTGAAGCCGCCAAAGAAAGAAATTATTTTTTTCCAGGCTGAACAAGAGCATTACCCTCAGTCTCTCTTTACAGTGCAAATGCTACAACTTCCTGATCATGCTGCTGGTCCTCTGTCAAACTTGCTCCAATTTATAGATGTCTTACTTTTACTGGGGACCCAAAACTGGATGCAGCACTCTAGATACCAGGAATCTTTCTTCTGGAGGAAAAAAAGGGGATTGTTTTTTTTTCCTGAAGGTGTCCACTTGTTTCCCTCCTTTGAGCACGTCTGTGTATACATACAGTTGCATGTTCACACATACAGATATTCTGGACCTAAATACCTCTTTCCTCATTTTGCATAATAACATGATATTTGATTTTTTTCTGGATTATACTAATGTTAGTGAAAGACAGATTAGTATAAAAATACACATTTTAATTTTACTGTTTACAAATGTATGCATTCAAAATTTGTTAATATATGCACACAGTCATTACTTTTATGACCAAACCCCTAAAACATGGTTTTGTTAAGGCATGGCTTTAGGTATCCCTTGTACACTTTAATGTTAGCCTCTAGTATTTGTTTCTTTTTCTTAAATTTGTTTCTCCTAAGTTAAAGGAGTATGTAGAAATCTCAGTTAAAACAAGGAAACAAAGAAGAAAAGTATGAGAAAATGCTTCAAGGAAGACCTAAGAGCAGAAAGAGGAGAAGGCATCAAGTGGAGCCAAAATTCCCAAGCTGCTGTCATGCTGGCACCGCAGAGATGACAGAAATTTGGAGAAGCTGGCAAAGGGATGAGAGAACAGTAGGTGAAGAAAATGTGCACCCTGTATAATAACGTGTCTCATTGCAGCTCTACAGTTCAGATGAGGAGTGGAGCATGTGTAGAAGCCTGTATTTTGCTGACTGGGGAGCTCTGAAGTCCAAAGAGAAATAACTCCAGGAAAACGTAGTCTTGAACAGCAAACTGTCTAGGTAACTCACTCAGATCAAAGCACCAAACTTCCACCTCAGTCCAGAACATGCCGTCTGAAAAACACTCTCAGTGCTTGCTCTAGATTACCATAGCACGGCAAGCAGTAAAAGGAAATGAAAAGACTCAGCAGACGTCTACACAAGCATTCTTTAACTAGCCTCCACATACAAAACAGAGAGTAAATTTTCACTCATTTGGGATGGCCTGGAAAATGCACTGTATTTTGTCATTCATGATTATTGTGGCCAGCCCACCCTTGGCCTGACACAGTCCCCAAAGCTTTATGCACGCATGCCATATTTTCTTATCTTGATCTACCTCATTTGGCACGTGTTCAAAGTACCACCACACTACTGCCTGACAGAGGCTGCAGATGTTCATGTAATATATGGGAAACTGTAACCAAAATGTTACGTTATGCATAAGAATCCTCATAATGGTGCAATTACTTTCTAACCAAGGCAAAAGATAGGCATGATACCTCAAGCGTTGCTACTTATGCACTTAGAGGAGCCCTCCTTGAACCTCGTGAGGGATGTAAAAGGCAACAATTCCAGGTGGCCTTTGGCTTTCCTAGCTGTGTCTCTGCATGCTTGGACAGTGTCTCTATACAGAAAGGTTGTGGAGTCTCCATACATGGAGATAATCAAAACCCATCTGGACGTGGTCCTGGGCAACTGCTCTAGGTGGCCCTGCTTCAGCAGAGGGGCTGGATAAGATGAGCTCCAGAGGTCCCTGCCGATCTCAGTCAGTGTGTGCCTCTATGTGTCCACTTCAGAATGCATTACAAAAAAAATCCTCTAAGAACAATGAGGATTGAGAACAATGAGAAATCCTCTAAGACAAAATCTTTCATTTTTGGTGTTCTGAGCTACTATGTAACTTGTATAACTTAGTAGTGATACAATAGTTCTCACCCCAGGGGATATTCAGATGAATACTTCCACACCTTATGACTAAATCTTGCAAAATATCATCATCAAACTTACAATGAAATTCTGCCTGTTCAAATTAAGGGCCATAAGTTAACAACATGGTACATTCTAATGGTGATTTCTGCAAGTCACTATTGTTAACATTTCTGAGATTTAAAGCATTTACATCAGTAAACCGAGGCTTCTGTCTACTACACTTGTTAAATACTATATGTTAGTGCAAACTTCACACGCTATCTCAAAAACATAACTCAAAAGTCAGTGAAAAATCTCCTACAACGTGCAGACACCAACACAAGAAAACTCTTAATTTCTAAAATATCAGTACAAAAACTGCATTTCTGTTTTTAAATTATTCTACAAATCCTATTTAAGTGAGTAATAAGGGCACTATAATAAATTCTTTCTAGCTTGGTAAATCATACCATAATTTGTGCACACACTAAATGCTGACCAAATTCATTAAAAGCAATAATCACAAATTGCTTGGGGTTTCTATTCACTATTAACAGGCTTTAAATAAATGCCTATGAGATTTAGGAACAAAAGTTGTTTTTGAAACTTCCCTCCAAGGTTTTAATAAACTTAATGAGAAGGGGAAACTCTAAAAACCTCTAGAAACCCGAGTATTTTTCACTTTTAAATGCTGAAACACTGAAAACATACACAGTTCTGCTACTGCAAATGCTTTTTAGTCATAACTAACTAGTCCTCTTTATTTCCAATGAACATAATATTCACACTACATTTATTATTTACCTCTGCAGCCCACATCCCTCATCACAGACATTCAGCCTTCAGATTCACAATTTTCTGCTGTGTTGATGCCAATTCTCCTGCCTTTAACCTGCTGGCAGCTCTCTATCCCCTCTCACACAGGAGGTCAGGATGAAATGAGAGCTGTAACCCAACATCACTCCATAAAACAACCTAACTCCTTCACTGGACCACACAGAGCTTTTCCTTAGGGACTAAAACCCACTGATCCATGCAAATGTTCAGTGCAGCCCACCTAAATTAATGAGAGAATGGCTATTTCTCTCATTCCATGTACTGCTACAGAATGTAAGGAATTAAAACATACATATTATGTTGGGGTTGAAAAGAAAACAGTCTTTTAGAACTACAGATTTTACTATTTTAAAATCTATGTTGATTAAGTTAGGTATGTGCAAACAACCAGGGAAGAAACAAGCACTTATGTCAACTGGTTCTTTTGTCCTCATGTTCTTAAGTGAATGCATCGCTACAACACAGCTTTTTCATTTATATGAGAATCAACTGCCAGCAACCGTCCCCTTCCCTTAGAAGAAACTAATAGAAAATTTAGGCAATAAGAAAAGGACTTCTATTTCAAAGAGATGGTTGGTGAGCAGTAAAGCAGAAATGCAGGCCTTGATTCATTGATGTATTCACATTTCCAACAAATACCTATTTGATAAGGCCATTTCCTCACTCACAGTCAGACACAGTACAGAAAATTTCCCCTATGACTCACCGATTTATACTAGTATTAATTATTTTACCTGTAATAGACACGCAATGTCTGGATTTCTTCTTCTAATTTTTTGCACTGTTGAAGAGCGGCCTCTTTTTCTTGTTGCAAGGCTATCAAGTCTGTCTGCAAAACAATAAACAAATGATAAACAACTTATTCAGAATATCCACATTCCTTTGAAAACATAACAATCCTATGTGCATTCATTTCAGTCATGCTGCATTATAACTACATACATAAAGTTATACTATTTTGTAATACCGCCTATTTATTTCTTACAAAAAAACACCTTCTTGTTCTCGCATTGCAATTTGTTCTAGTTTTTTTCCCCAGCAGCATGATGTTTTGAACAGCTTCCCTCATGTATACGGTAAACTTTTTGAATGGCTAAGGTTAGATCTCTTCAGTTCAGCCAAACGTTTCTCAGCAAACATATTTCATATTGATATATTCCTATAGTGTGAAACTGTTGACCAACATATAGGGAGTGAAGTGAAGCAAGGCACTCAGCCACAAACCACCAGTGCGTGACTCTTGGTCTGCACGTGGCTCTCTGGCTGTGAAGCGCAGCTCCTGTGCTGATGTTACTGGCAGGAGAGCTGCTGGATAACCCGCACTCTGCGCAGCGGCAGGCGGTGAGCCAGCGGGGGCTGCCGGGACCAGCACCGCCAGCTTACTCTGGGATCCGGCTGCATTCTCACCCAGGATCTGGTTTGTAGTGCAGCGAGGGAATCCCTGAGAAACCGCTGTCATCTCCCAGCCGTGAAGCCTCCCGGATGTTCCTCCTCCCGTTGTTTGTTCACACCGCCCTGCGAAGGGCTTGTGACTCACGGCCATTATGGAAATTGCAGCATGCGGCTTGTAAGGTCAGGAAGGTAGCCAGCCTTACGGTTAAAGAGGAGGTAGGAGAAATAAGCGTATATTTAATATGACTCTATAGCTTAATCACCATTAAGTTTAAAATGTCCAGTTTCAATAGCACTGCAAGACTCCCTTGAGGGCCCAGGTACCATATAAATTATCTTAAAATCAGCAGATGATTAATTATTGCAACAACAAATAAGACTGGGCTTGCACAGCAATTCTTTCACACGTGAGCCTGAGCATTGGGCTGCTTTCCAATGTTTTTAATTCATGGTCTAAGTTATTAATTGTACAAATTGTAGAGCCCCAAACCAAGAGGCACATGTGTGAGAAACGCTGACTGTGGATTCTGCCAACTCTTCAGGACAGTGTTGCGGAAAAGTTTCTTGGTAAGTTAAAGACCTGTTACGTGAGCTATGAACACATGAAGGGAAATGCACAGAGTTCAGCCTCTAGCTTTCTCTGACTTGCTGTATAATCAAGAACGACTCTGTCTGTGTGCCTCAAAATCTCTCTCCTAAAACAGGGCTCCCACTTGCTTCTGTTTCCCGTTTGTCTGTTAAGACTGTAAGTCTTCAAGGCAGGTGTTTTACTGTTTACTGTCAACTCCCAGTCATCTATGGGCAATTTATTCTGCGGGTTGATTAATCATGTCCTGGATACATGGCTGACTCCTGGCAAATTTTATTAAACACTGCATTGCACAAATGCAGCTACACAACCAGTCTCTGCACCGTGCTGCTCAGCGTGTCACGTTGCACCCAGGGTTTTGCATTGCCGGGGTACAGGACCCACCGCTGTAATTGCTCCTGTAACACACTTTCATAAAATTTTAACAGGAAGTTCCCTGGAGAATAAAAACAAAGTTTCTTACTATATGGAGGGTTCCTTCAGCTTTAAAAGCAGAAAGCGTTAATGTTTAACCTTTGAGTGACAGTGGTTTAGCGCTTCTGATACTGAAAACAATGTACTAGATGCTGGCAAGCCCTAACTCCTGTCAGCAAGAGGTTAAAATCCTCTGCAGGTGAGCCTCTTGCCCAGTGCTGCTTACTGCCTTGCAAGCAGAACTCACAGAACACAAGGATGTTAGCCAAACCAAGCTATTTTCTGTAATTATACTGTTCTGTAGGTGAAACAACATTCTTAAAAATTGGAAAACACGCTTGAATCAAAGTAGGTGGTTTGTTCTAGAGGCCAATAATTAACATCCTTGCCAATTTTCAGTGTACTGTGAAGTGTGATTGAAATGGTAGACTGGAAGGAAATGTTTGCAGCTGACACACCTACTCACGGAGAGATTAACGGCTAGTCTCTTTGGAGAACTATCATAAAAAATACACCTTATGTTCCACTTGCTTTTCAGGACAAAAGTCAGAAGGCACGAGAGGCTGAAGACTCTTATTTATGCCACTTTTTCAGCAGAGAAAACTGCTGATTTGACTGGGTTTGCACCAGTAAAAACAACAGCAGATTCAGGTGCTTTGGCTTTTAAAAAAACGCAGCTACAAAAACTGAAGGGAAGAGAAGCAGACATTTGCTAACCTCCTCGGTAGCATGTAGTTGGGTTGATACTAGGGAGCTGCATGCGACCAACAAAAATTCAAGCACAGGATTTTTTGTGCACAGCATGCAGCCATGTGACAAAACGACCTACCATTCACAGGCCTGAAGAGCAGTAAACACAAATAAATGACACTAATATCCTTCCAAAAGAGAGATGTCTTCCTTCGCTAGAAGAAGGAAAGCAAAACAGTGCCCATCAGAAAGTTAAATTGCTAACTAAAATAATGGTGCCTGCACTACTATAAAACATTTGGAAGACTTCTATAATGTATATTGAAATCCATCCATAGTGCACATGGCCAAAATCCTACATGAGCTCACCTCTAGTAATAACAATAGCTGCTCGGGAACTTTTTAACAAAATATTATTCCTTTGGAAAATGTCAAGCTGTGGAAATCAGAACTCTTCATGGAAATGGATCAGTTTTGATTGGAATTTTTTGAAAGACAGGGTAAAGAAGGAGCAACAAGAAGAAAAAGAATTACACTCAGGTTCCTCTGGTGGAGGTTTTCCCAAAAAAGGTCAATTTAGAGGTGAGGTCGGTCACCACTTTGGTATAGGGGTCACCCTCAGTGAAGTTTCCTGTTTATCCCTGAAAGGGTATTCTGATCACTGAGATATGGTCTCTTTCTCACAATTTTGTTTTGTCCACAAGTTTCTACACTTTCATATTTGGTTTAACGTGGATAGATCCTTCCCCGTTCTCTGTTCCCCACCCCACTTTCCTGCAAAAGTCCTGTTTCTATACTTCTCCCGTTTTGCACTTTAGCAAACAGTTACTTGTTGAAAATTTAAATTTTCAAATTAAATCTAAAAGCTAATTGCTACATATCAAACTTAAAACAGCCAGATCTTAAGTAAGAAAATCTCATTACTGATCATTTTGCTGTTGCTTTTGTTTCAAAATATTTAAAAGAACAATGCTACGCGTTTTCTTAATGCAAAGCCTGGAAAAATACTAGAATTCAGCAGAGGAAAACAAAGGAAAACTAGTTTTCACCTTTTCCTAATTCCTCTAGGGCAAACATGAACACCCTCAACTCTAATCTAAATGCTTTTCAACAACCAACAGAAGGAAAAAAACATTAAATGAACTTGAGTAATAAAGCTGCACAGCTCTATCTTTTTACTGCTTTCTCATTCATTTATAGAAAAAGCATATATATTTCCACCTATTTAAATGTATAGAAAGCATCTATTTTTTCTTCCTTGCTCAGGCTAAACACACTGTTGCCTCTCAGTAAGCAGGCTCTCCATTCTCCTGATCAATTCAAACGCAGCTCTCATCAGTGCTCTGCTAGCAGCACATCCTAACTCCAGTGGAAACATCTCACCTAATACATTCTTTCATCCCTTTTGCTCACAGTCACCTTCTGATATCTGTCTGCTCTCCTGCCCACTGGTATTACCCAGCTAACAGTGGAAATTCTTATTCATCCTGAAACGATACCTTACACCTGGTACCATTGAATTCCACCCCACTGTTTTTATTTTTTCAGTACTTGAGGCCATTCCAATCTTTCTGCACGGTAGCTTGAACTTATTTTGTATTAATAATATCTCCACGTTGTGTTAATAACATGTCCCAGCTCTGCGTCATCAAGCAATTTTGTTGGTACGCTGTTGCTCTTCATGCCAAAGGTTCTCAATTGACAGCATCAAAGAAAACTGGTTCAGCACCAATTGGTGAGAAATTGGAGAGAAATTCCACTAGTGAAGTCCTTGGACCTTAACGTTTCTCCTTTCAAAGCTGTTTGCTGTTGCTTTCCTGCTAACTAGTTCCTTATTGCCTTTGTCTAATCCCTCATCTCCTTCATGGGTACATGACATTTTGCAGACAGACATGAGCTCAACATGCCCATCCTTCCAAACCAGAGATGCTAGGTGAACCCAGTTAACAGCAAGCAGCATTTCCCACATTAAGCTTGTGTGTGCTTGTAAAATGACAATATACATTCTCCACTGTAATTAATAATTTTCCATATGGCACCACATATAAGCTTATGTGTCAGCTTATATTTAACAAGTTGCCTTGTCTAAATAACCAGTTATCATACCAAAGAAGAATTCTTGCATGATCTTACTTGGGTGAAAGTTGTACTTCAATCCACTGTTGATGGATCCATGCCGTAAAAACATTCCCCTTCCAAATTTGCTCTGAAGCCTCACAATAAAGACTAACTGGTCTACAATTTTCAGAATTATGTTTTTTTCCCTTCTAAATACAGATGCTGCCTCTGCTAATTCCCTGTCATATTACACTGTACACAGACTCCTAGAAATTTTTAAAGAACTTTACTATCATTCCTGCAATTTCAGGTACCAGCTTTTTCAGAATTGGGGATGAAAACCATCCATTATCTCAATCTCAGCACAATAACCTGTTGAACAGCTATGATGTACTCCATTTCCATACGTTCACTTTTCTTAACCCTGTCCTCATAGTTGACATCATCATTGCCCAATGCTGAGAAAAAAAAATAAAATCACACACTTTCGGACCTAATCCGGATTATCCTTGATCTCCATGCCATTCTCAGACAGGTGCACATTTCCTCTTTCCTTGTTCTCATTTCAGTTGTTACACTATTGTTGGTTTTAATTTCCTTTCCAAGGGCTGATTTAGCTTAACCTCTGGCAATTTTCATTTGTCTCTATATTTCCTGTTTTCTAAGACATAACTTTCTTGCTTAATAAGTACTCTTCTTGTAGAAGAGTTATTTTATTCTTACTGAGATTATAATTAACCCAATTAGAAGCGATACCTTTCCCACCCAAAGCATTTTCCGCCGGCTTGACTCCTGTTAACATGCAGGTATTCCTTAACTCAGTCATAGTTGCTACCAACAGCTTGCCTTCTACTGATTCAGGATATTCCTATGGATTAGAAGAAGAATGGACGAGAAGTCTGGAAAGTCTCAAAGGTCATTTCTGCAATTGATGGACTCAATCATTTACACTTGGTAGGGCTGCATAATGGGGAAAGATTGCAGTAAGATGTCTTTCTGCCCCTTTGGTCCTATGTTATCTGGAATCTAGCCACAAATGGACAACTGAGAATTGCCCCCATTTCTCATGGGGAGAAGTATGTTTCTGCTGATATTAGCAGGCTAGCTTGGAGAGTGAGAGGTCAGGTGTCTTCTCAGGGCAGCAGGAGACTGGGCGGGGGAATAAAGGTTTCTTTCATTCTGAATTAGAATGAGTGAGCAAGAAAAAAAATCTGGAAAATCCTTTTAAAACCATTAAAGAAATATTTTTTTCTCACGCTATTTTAATGCTTTTACATTTTACACATCATATCAATAAGAGAAGTACACACCACATGATAGACCAGGTCATGTTGTGACACATTATGACATCCAACTTCTAGCCATTCTGTTATTTTTACATCAGCAGCTGCTACTTAGTGCAGATTACAACAGCTCATCTTATTTTCTGTATCAAAGTGTCAACATATCAAACTGTTCCACCAGCAACAGAAGCAGGTGACGCTTTGATCTAGAAAAGAATATAAGCACTTGTCTTATTAATTAGGGGATCAGAGGTTTTCAGGGTCAAGAAAAAGACTCCAGCTAACACGAGGGGACTGAAAACGCCTAGCACTCTAATAACACACTAAGTGATCTCCTTGTTTTTTAAATCACAGTGCTAACGTGTCAAACTGTTTCATTACAATACAAACAGGGCACACGTTGACCTAGAAAATTAGATAAAATGTTAAACTTGCATTTAAGTATCAGCTGCCCTTGACGATTTTAAAAATGAAAAGTGAAAATTACAATTGTACTACAGTAGACATTGTAAATTATCAACACATCATTAAATACATAATTGACAATAAGAAATCCAAATTTAAAATGTAAAATTAAAACCTCATGTTGACTTTTTCAAGTCTGAAATGTAGTTTCAAAATTCACTGAATAACACTTCTGGGAGATAAACCTGAGTTGGAAAAGTTTGGAATGCTAACTGAAATCATTAGAAGTTCATGAAAAGTTGTTTCCCACCACATCATTTTCTAATGAAAATACTTTTTACTAAGCCTATCTTAACTTTGAGTAAATCAAACAACTGTATTGCCGATCCCTGATGGATCTGTGCTGCTGTGGAGGATCAGTACAGCGAGAAAAGTACCCTGAAGAACCGGCTGAGGGTTGTTTGTGTGTGTGAATTTAAGGGTAACAGTGGCAGTGGTGGGAACAGGCTTTAAGCTACATCTTCCCCCAACACATCGCCACAACCACACCCGGGTTGACATTCCCTCTGGGCACAAAGGAATGGGATCTCAACAGCAAACATGACCTTTATGAGTTTGCATCAGGATCAAACAATTAACCATAATAAGATTTTACTCTACAGTCTAATACTATTGTTGGTCAGAATAAATATCAGTTAATGAAACTTTTTTTGTTTTTAAATAAAAAGCATTGTTTCACTGGAACAATAATGCCCTGAGAAGATGCATTGGTTTAGATGGAAATATTTCTGAAGAATGTCAGGCAGAATTTCTGACAGCAGACAGAACTCCTCCCCAGCCATGTGATTAGGTTATTCATTTTGAATGCAGAAACCTAATCATGAGTCCCAGTCTCCTGCATTAACTCACTTTGGACATGGCAGACTCCCACCAGCAAGAATACTTCCCTGCTCTAAATTCATGTGAATTACCCATGTTTCTGGCGACTTCCACTGGTCTATGTCCTCTCTCTGTGACTGGCACAAATAATTTTTTATTAAATTGTTAAGTATGTGAAAAGCAGATCCAGACAGAATATGCATCGCAGGAAAGGAGACTACCTCCACAGCCCAGCCATCGAAACATTTGCAGGTGCGCAACTTGGATCAGGGAGATGAAATCAGGGTTTTCACCTACATGATGCGAGTGCATCAACCCTGGCTTTTAGCATGTATAGTTGCATCTTTTTCAGTTACTTTACAAAGAATTTCTTAATGTTTTCTCTTATTGGAATTAAAAATGATAACCCCATAATCTCCTTTTTATTCGGAAATGGAATTGTCATTTTCAAGAAGTGTTGCGCTGCAAGTCTACCTAATGCCACCTTCCCCAACTCAGTCTTTATGCTATCCCTAATTTAATATTTTTAGGGAGCTTTTCAGAAGACTTGTAAGACATGTCGCTATCTGAGGTCCAGACTCTTGTCTTCATCATAACAACAAATTCCCCAGTAAGAATACATGATTGTACCATATGAATATTGGTTGTGTGGTCATTCGTTTCTGAGAGGTCCTGTTGTGACTGGGATGACAGCGACAGACCTCAATAAATATTATGCAGATTGTGCAATCAGAAAAAAAAATAAATCTCCAAATAACTTTTCACTGCTGTGTCAAAGAAAATTAAAGGAACCAATAGCATTTTTGCCCAGACTAGGTACATATCTGGTTCATTGTATTACAATAAGAGTGAACTTAATATCTACTAATTATCTTAAAGCAATGGCAGTTGAACCATTATGCCTGAGATGTGAATACCTCATTCTTGTACTGCATGGTCACATCACACTGGGAAGTGCACTGTATCAGCAGTATTTGACAAGCAGTTTACTCTTTCATCTAATGATGTGCCCAAACGAGCACATATTACAGGCAGATTCAGTCCATTATCACATTCTGCATGAAAGTGTCTGTATGAAATGCCCATGATATTTTTCAGTGAGAATTAAGAACTAGCTCATCTAACCTTAGACATGATGTTGATACAAAGTTTCTTTATCATCTGCAGTATTATTTTGTAATATCCTGTACTTCTTCCAAGTAATATGTGGTATATTGAAATTGCAGGAAAAATTAGCTATTCTAAGGACAATCCAAGGCATGGGGTGAGCGTGCGAGGCTAATACATGGAACCAGTTTATTGTAAAGGATGATTCATACAGTGAGGAAGATTAATTTGAAATTCTGCCCCTGTAAGTTTGACCCAAAACTGTAATTGACTTTCCAGGGTCAAGATTTCATTTATGGTTTCCATTTGTTTGAGTACATAGCTAAAAACCCCAGAGATACCATCACACATACCTACTATGTGCGTACGGTAACTACCTAAGGATACCGCAAAGTTTATTTCAGGTAAGATCTAACCTTAGTGACAACAAAATGACTCCTAAAAACTTTCAAAGATGACAGCTCCGATATACACATTCATAGCTGGACGGGGCTTTGCACATAAATAACGTCATGTGCAGAGATGCTGACCTTTTTTTAGTAGGAGGGATTACATTAAGAACACAAGCTGGAGGTGCTTTAAAATAGCAAGTAGTTAGGCCTCCATATACAGACAGGTAGATACTTGTCTCACTACTAAACCATGATGCACACTGTGAAAGAAAATAAAACAATCAAGAAGACTTCGTTTTAATAGAGAAGCAAAAAGCCGTTCACAACAGTTACATTGGTTTAGTAGCTATGGCTTTAGAATCTACATGAAAATAATAATTCCTTTACTTCTCAGATTAAAGACTGTTTACAGCTGTTGGGATGTGGCAAGGGCACATTTCTCCATGTTCTGTAATTCAGGTTTGGCCTTGGTGACATCACACACTTTGTTTCTCATCTAAAAATCAGTTGGAAAAATGCAATTTCAAATAAATAGTGGAAAGATATCAGCAACACAGAGAAACTTGTCTTATTTGCAGGGGAAAATAAAGCATGTCATTTTGGGCATGGTGAATACTGTTTATCTGAGGAAGCCTTTGTATGTCCCCCTTCATGGCTGCATAGGTAACCAGACTAGAAAAGAGACACATCCCTCTTAAGGCAGACCAGGTTGTCAAATACAAGCTTAAAACAAAGAAGAAACCCCCCTCTGATCTACTTTAATAACCGGCATGTTTCCCTCAACTCTGACAGACCTGACTTGCTTCACACGCACTATGAAGACTATTACACTTTATAACAAACTTTACGGGCAATCTCAGGGGAAATCAAGAAGGAAATGACTGTGTAGGCTGGAGTGAGCTGAGGAAGTCTTCCAGGTGGTGTCTGAGACCTACTGGCAGATTACTCTGGGAAAGCTTCAAATGTCAGCACCCATGATAAACCTGTTGTCCACGCAAATGACTTTGGCCACTTACGATATCAAGTCAGTATCTGCTACAAACAGCAAGTCGTCAGCACAGGATCCAAAAGGTAGTGTTGTAATGTTGTCTCAGAAGCTTTGTGGTAACAAAGACCCTATTCAATAAAAACAATGTTCCCCTCGGCCCCAAAAGCGTCCTATCCAGTTCGGGGCGGAACTGAACTGGCAGAAGAACAGAAGAAAGTTCGTGTTACAGCCAGACATGTTTTATCTGTGCTGCAGCCAGAAACTGTGCGTGCTTTCAGGGCTCTCCACCTGGTACATTTTCAGGCTCTGCTAACAAACCCCCAACTGACCACACCAGTCACATCTCTATTGCTAAAAAGAACTGTCCAGAAACCATGCTCTGGCCTTGAGATCTACTGGCATGACCTGCCTTGTGTTACCGTGTCAAAAGCTCTCTTCCGTCCGCCCCTAAAAGGAAGGGCTGCTAACACCAGACTGTCTAAGGCAAATAGGCCCTGGTACACGGTACCATTCAAAGGCGTTGTCTAGGACAACAGGTTAAAACTTTGCCAGGAAGCCTTCTAACAAAAGCATAGATGATTGCATGTCACTGTGCAAGGCCATGCCCTGATCTTATTTTAGTTACTAGAGTAGGTACAGATAATTGGTCTTGTCAACTAATAAGGGCTTAATAAACCTGACCAAGACTGATGAACCTGACTTATATATGGGTTTGACTGACAATTTGCTTGTCTCACTCCCAGTAGATTACTGAGGCACTCTTGACTGTTCAACAGGTGTCACCCACAGCTCCACTCCAAGGATGCAGGAGTAAAACTTGCTCGGGTAAATCTTTCTAACCTTACTTCACTACCCAACAAACTCCCCCTTATAGTAAAGTCCTTGGCTTTGACTTCTGACCAGCCATTGACCATGCCCTTCCATTGCTGTTTGGACTTAATTACACTTTGGCTTCTCTGTTATGACATTCACTTACTACAGTTCCTTACCCCTGATTTCAGCGTGACACCACTCCAACTGAGACACTTGGTCCAACTGAGACATTCTGCAACATTGCACAAGTCTTTTTTCAGTAAGAAAATATGTACATTGAAACCTTTCATGCTTCATAAAAGTGGCAGAAAAAAAGCATGCAAGGCAGTAATTTAAGCAAAAAAGGAGTTAACAATTTACACTCCACAGCTTATAATTGATGTTAAGTGATAATATACTCCAAATTACAACCTTTCATGCAGAGAGACAGAATGAGTGCTACCCCTTGACAGATAGTCCTTCTGCAGAAGGCAGCAATGTCTAATCCCACTATCAGAATAAAACTACAAGTCTTTCATAAAAGCCATGAGTCTGTACAGGATTATAAAAATGAATTGTCCCAATGACTTCAGTGGGACCGCTTCGGTCCATAACTCTTCCAGGATTTGGAAGGAAAGGCAGGGAAGAGCTTGAGTTAATACTGAGTACTTCACCTTGCGGTCTTCACATTATGGAAAAGGGATTACTTGCAGGTATACACACTCAAATTTATCTGGTATTTTCATATACACAGGAACTCAGAATCAAAGTGTGGAGTTCAACAACAACTGTTACACTTAAGAAAAGGATAAATCATTTTTGAATAAATGTATCTGTTAGCAGGAAGATTAGGAATAAGAAAGAATCCATGAGTATATGCCCCACAGTGACATGTCCAGACCCTAACTACAAAGACATGCTCAAACCAACTTTGAATCTGGCAAGCTTGTTAGTCCTTCTTCTCCTCGTCTCCTTTGATATGAGAAGTTCTCATCAGACAACGTAGCAAGACCATTTGGGGTCTTTCTCCAGCTGGACTAATGCTGTGCCCAGCACTTTTGGGAAAAGGACAAAGCTGAATGCCTGGTCCTGAGGCTGACTGCAGGCTTCACTACCCTGAGCCACTTGTGCAACCGGGGTGACTGTGAATTTCTGAGACACTGTGAACAAGCTACCATCAGTCTCCTGTGATGACTGGATTCTCAGCAGATAATTTGAAACAGTTTCACTCTCAATCTGTGTGATTCTAGATACGTGAAAGGGATCAGTCATACTGAGTCTGAGTAGCTGGTGCTGATTTTGACCAGAACAACTCCCTGAATCTTGCTTTCTCCACAATCTTACTGCAATGGTTTCCACCCAAGTAGAACTCAGACTTAAAATTAAAGTACGAAAAGCAAATAGAGGTGTTCGTGAGAACATATATTTTAGTCTTTATAGGAACCACCTGTCTGATGGAAGAAATACTTGAGAGTATTCAACAGATGGCACCTTCCTATTGAATCAGCAGGGGACAGGCACCTCCATGGACTGTTATGGATGCTGTACTGTTGGATATGATCTATTGATATAGGTGAGTTACCTTCACTCAGGACTCAAAAATATGTTCTGACACCAAAGATTCCTGGATTCCTGGTCCTTTCTGCTAAAAATCTATTTACTAAATTTTATATGCGGTAGACATATTTCTCCTACTGCATATCTATGTGATTAGATTCTGTTAGATCTTTGACTAGGGCAAAAGCAATCTTTTCAGTTCCTACCTAGAGTGCTGCTGCATGGTGGCAGAACGCATCTAAATTTCTGTTGCAACTCACTCAGACTCAACTACATTTAAACTGGGAAAAAGGTAGTTGCTGCATATCTGATAAATTTTGTAATCTTCAGAGGAAGGAAGAGGAAGGGTAGGGAATGAGAAGAGTGATATGTTACCCACAGTAATTTTCCTTAAAATCATAACTTGAGAAATTAAACAAGATAACCCACTGAAAAGATAAACATTTTTGTCAACTATCAAATGCTTCAGCAATTTTCCACAGTATAATCTAATGCAGAAGGTGTATTTCTTTCCTCTTATTTGTGTGAGACAAAAGAAACCACTTCAATCACCAAAGATTGTAGTGTACAAAGATCACGTCCTCATAAACCCAGACAGTAAACATTTCTCTATGTTACTATCATACAGTTAGAATTTTAGCCAATGCTTTTGTTTTTATTTGTTCGAAGCATATCTTATACTTTTTCACTGCACCTATTATACACTTCTTCACTTGAACACCTGTTGAACTAAACTTGTCTTGCCAGAATATTTTTAATTATGCAATCTCTGTTCTGTCAATGGCTAGCACTTGGGTAGAATTTCTTATATACCTTTCAACATCCCCAGCAGACAATTAAGAACTCAGTGTACAGAAATATTTGCCAACTGAAACGTTAGTGAGGCAAGTTTAATCAAGTGATCTTGACTTTTAGCAAAGAATCACAATTTTTTCCTCATCAGTATACTGCTTCAAAATACCACTTTAAATGCTATTTCTTAGAAATTTTTATTGACTCAGTCATTCACACAATCTGCAACACATGCCTGACTTGCATAATACTTCAGGCAATAGTTCCATTAATACGTGAACACTTTCTTTTCATGGGTAGCGTAATGAATGCCAAATTTGCCTCCAGCTTTTAAGAAAATTTGGTTTTGCAGGGAAAATCCTTACCCACTGAAGCCAACAGAAGTTCACTATTGACTTCAATGGGATTAACATTTCCCTGTATTTGTATACACGCATTCCCTCTGTTTAGTGATGAGTATTCCAATTATATGTGTGCTGTACACAAGGATAACACACAGAATAAGTCTAATTAAGAGAAATGTCTTTGACTTTGTGTTTGCTGACTGACACTATAAATGTAGATACTTAGAGAAGCATTGTGCCAAACCACCTCCGATTCTGCAATGATAAAATGGTGAGATATTTGTGCAGTGCAAGGTGCCACCTGGCATTTACTTTTAAACTTACCAACACATGCAGGTTTCATCAGAGGAAGGGAAAAACACTGTCTGTGCAACAAATTTTGTGAAGGATCTGAACTGCAGTAATAAAAGTCTTCAAATAACCACCACTTCCAGAATGATGACACCTTTTTTGGGAAGGGGTGCAGGGCTATTAAACTCATACACAAACGGGGAAACCCATTACTTTCTTTTACAGCCTGCTGGATTGGCAGCCCTATTGCGTAGGCGTACTGCTGTGGATTGTAGCTGTTGTATGAAACTCCACAAAATGCTTTTGATCCATTTTATCTTGTAACTTAGCAAAGAAATGTTGCAATAAGAAACACCAACAAAGATCTGAAAAACTTAAGCTCTGGATTACCATATTGTGTTCTCCTGCCATTCAATGTGTCAGACAAAGGCAGTGGTGTTCAAAGTAGAAAAAGAAAAAGAAAAAAGAAACTGGTCACAGAAAGTGCAAAGCACAGAGTAAATAATATTCCTCCACATCCCTACTCTTTCATAGATTTGTTGTTAAAAGAGTTGCAGCAATTAGGCTTTTGTTAATTACCAGCTGTTGAAACAGATGTGTTGACTGTCCTTATTAGCCAACAGCTGGGACAGGAGAACAATTGATGCTCTCTAAAACCAACAGCCAGCTGCTTTGCAGTAATTATCTCCTATCGATAATACAGGTGATAAAGGCAGCAAAAAGGTTATGAGCTTCAATAACCAAGGTACTGTTATTGAATATCACTGGAATTTATGTTCATTTTAGAAAATGAGTAGAACAGTAAGTTGCTATGTCTGCTTCCTATCTGCATTGTGTCAAGGTCAAGCAACATGCAAATAATAGGGGAAATACAGCCAAAAAAAACCCCCCACAATGTTGCTTGGGACGTTTTTTTTTTTTGTTGTTTTTTTTTTGTTGTTGTTTTTTTGTTTGTTTGTTTTTTTTAACCCTCTTACTATATTTCAAATGTCTCACTGATCTTTAAGGAATGCTTCAGGTGACTATGACTAGATGTCATTCATCATTAACTCAGTTTCCCCATATGCATTTCCTTGCATTCAATTTTACCATAACTGACTTTTGGAATGTGCAGATGGTTATTCCTACCTGTTGGGAAATTTTATTATACAATATGTAGTAAGATATGATAGACAAATGATTAAAGAGGGGGGCCACCCCTCTAGAGATTTAGGTCCTAGTCTCAGGCATGCCATCAATTCTTAAGGAAATTCACTTCACTTCTTGGAATTCAATTTCCCTAACACTAAAATGGGAGAACTATGTTTATCTTGATCGATCACTTTGTGATTGATGACTTTAACATACTATTCAAATGCAAAGTAATGCTTGCATAACACATTGCTGTAACAGGAAAAAAATGCATGCTTTTCTAGTATTGATATATGTCAAAGGTTATAAAATGAATAGTTCTTTTAGAAGCATGGGGCCGGACTTCCATGAATGGGAGTCATAAGTGTAACTGCTAATATTTAAATGGAATTTATTAACATAGGTAGTTGGATGGTTTGTATTTACTTTTGCTCGTGCTTTGATTTATATTTTCTCATCGTCATACCCTATTAAAGTGCATTAAAAGAAAAGCAAAGCAGAGATTTTAAACCATTTCTATTAGCTGCTCAGTTCATCTCAAGCCAACAAAAGACATGTCTACAAGAATCTACAACCATGTCCATTCACTAATTAGTCTGCACTTAAAGACACTGCCTTACTGAAAACAAGGATTAAGGCTGGTTGAATACTTTCCCTTTCATAGACCTCCCTTATGTCCCTGTTGGGTCATCATAAGCAGCTTGTTCTCTGAGCTTTAAGTATGGGAGCTTGACAATCAGTTCTGGGCTCATCAGTAGGCACTGGGGCAATTAACAGGAGCTACCAACATTTCAAGGGACGTGTAAAGAAACCAACTAGCCAAAAAGTTTCAACAGGGATGAGTAAAAATGTATCATACTCCCATGGCAGCTATGTTTTAAGAAAGATACACTACAGGATACATTATATTTTATTTTGAAATAAAGCAAAACAATGTACTTCTTAGTTCCCACTTCAGATTCAAAAGAAGAAAAAAAGTCATTATAGCAAGAAAATTGTCATGGATCCTTGTACACACATCCTCACATCTATTAACAGGAATCCACCGCACACTACAAAAGAAACAGAAAACTCGAGTCTAGTTGTCAGTTTTTCTACTTTTGGAAGAATGCTAAAAAAGATGGGAAAAGGGAAGGAGAAGGAATGGTTTTAAGCTACGGCTTTTCATTTGCTTTTCATTCTTTCCTTATTTCTCCAGTTGCTTCTTTCTATTCTTGCAGTGTTGTCAGGCCGTTACATTGGGTTTTCCCCTGCAACGCAAAACTTGGCTCTTTGCCTTTTGTTTGTCACCCATGAATGTGTTGGGGGGGTAGTTGGGGAGAGGGGGAAAGTGGTTTAGTTTTGGTCTCACTCTGCTTTGGTGTACCAACGGAAAGTTAACATTTAGACTGTGCCAATGAGGAGCTAATTTGAGCAATGGACAGTACAGGGCTCCTCTGCCTGTCGGAAGAGACCTGAAGAAAGGTTTGTATCCAATGTGGAAAGATACTAACTAAATTCAGGATAGAAATCAGGAAATTCTTCCAAGCTGGTGTTCTGTGTGGGTTTCCATGGCAGAAACCACCACAAAGCAAGCAGGTACTTGAAGCCTTGAAGAAGAAAATGACAGTGAATGTTGCTTCACCTCAGCCAAGGCATACTCTAGGAAACTTTTGAACTGCATGTATGCAGCAAGGGCCTCTGTTGCCTAAATCCTGCAGTTGGGATGACTAGTTCAGGCCTATGAAGTGGTCACAACTGGGATGGTATGCCTGCAGAATTAACCACCAGCCCCTACTCTAAGGGCAGAAAAGCACGCTAGGGTGTGTACTGTGTGGCCACTGGCATGCTGTCAGAGAGCTGAAAGCACCTGGACTTTGGTCTCGTGTCTTGCAACAGTTCCAGTCTGGTTACACACAGCTTCACCGGACGCACCAGCTAATTACAGCAACACTTCCCAGCCAAAAACCAGACCTAAAAAAGATCTGCGTTAACACATGAATCAGACACATGCTGTCTGCTGAGCCCCTTGTGAACCTCTACTGCATCAGGGCACAGCAAATCTGTCCAAGTGAATTCAATCCAATATATTTCGATGTCTTGGTATCTNGACTGCTGCCCAAAACACAACTTTTCTGATATCTCATAAAATCTTTGTAAGTGTGACAATCAAGCACTCAAGAAAATTCACCTGGCAACAGCTGCATTGAAACAAAGTTACTGCAGCAACAAGTAACGTCACGGTGTTAATAATTGACAAGGAAAGAATGAAAAGGTGAGCAAGGGATAAAGAGGACAAAGGAAAGATTTCAGTATAAACTTCTACTGGTAAGAAATCAATCAAAATAAAGATTGAAAGAGTCGGTATGAACGTTATATTGAAAGCTGAAGTGAGTTTGATATCTTGGACTGCTGCACGGGGCTTGTAAAACTCCATTTTCTGCAGCCTGATTTGCAAAATTTGACAAACAAATCCCCCGCTGATTTGAATCTGCCTTCATTTAATTCCCCCAAGAAAGTAAAGCAAACGCAGGAACAGTGGCTTCTCGTGTTTGCTGTGCGCAGGAAAAGCGCTGTGCGATTCCTGGTTCTGCAGGTTAAGGCAGGAATTAGCAATGCGGTGGTAATGAATGAGTTTCTCAATTTACATAATCTAACAAAAGACCACTCCCCTCGGAGGGAGGAACTACATCCTAGAGACACTGTTTAGAAGAAGCTGTTTCGAATGACTAAATTATCAACCGCCTCGGGTGAAATGGACTGCTATCTTAATATCCACCACTACTACTGCTAGAGGTCAAAGCAGCAGGAAAAACCTTTGAAAATACAAGTTAAAGTTAAATATTAAGAAATCGGGATTTGTTTCCTCAAATCACATTTTTCCTGTATTCCCTATGACTGACTTTTGATTTTTATGTTAGAAACTATAAATTATCACTGTTTCATTTATACCAATATTGCTTTGCCCTTTGCCCAGAATCCTGGCAACTGGTAAAATTTAACTGTTTTCTACAAAAGAAATTCCCTAAATTTAGTTCAAGTATCAGAGTTAATAAAACAAATAACTCATACACTAAACTCAAGTACTCCAAAACAGTGTACTCACAAAATTAAGGAATTTGCAAGTCCAGCCCATCCCCCAAAAATATTGTTTTCCAGTGAAGTTGGTAGCCAGTCTCGGTTCATGGTTTGTGAAGATACACTGAAGTCCCACCATTTCTCCAAGACAGAAATCCAGCTATGCTGCACCTCTTAAGGGGAAAGAAAGTACTAATTCATACCAGCTCTTAGGGATATATTAACAGCAGCTGAATGGAGATGCCATCAATAGGCCACGTTTTTTCAAAATATCAAATAAAATCTTCTAGCAAAGAGTTAGTGCTAACTTATGAAATGTAAATAATTATAGATGAACTGCAACTGTCAAAATTATGTCATAGGAACATTTACAGTTCACTGGACTTAATTACACAGGGCCCAGTGCTGCTCCCACTGAAGTCAATAAAAGTTGTCACAGTAAGTTCAGTAGGGGTGAGGGGTTTCTTTCTGATCTAGTCACTAACAAGTTGTCACTGTTGGCAGGAATTAATGAACTTTTTATTTCCTACAAAGATTAATTAATTTTCAGGCTTCAAGAAAATGATACCTCTACAGTCAAAGAAGCATTATTTAATACTCAGACTGTCTGCTGAGGCTTCACGGTGTGACACAAATTTAAAATACAACTTATTATAAAACTTAGATTTCTTTTTAATTTACTGCACTGTGGTGTTCTGAAAAATTCTGAGAACTCTATCCAGCATCTAGGTGATATATAACCTTCCACAAAAAGTTTTACTTTTTACATCAACAAGACTGCAGTTGAATTGCCAGTTTCTCTGAAAATAAGCCCTTTTATACAGAACAAAATTTCTATCTCTCCTAGATAAACTGCTAGCTCAGAGTCTGTAATTAGTAACGATTTTTCAAACTCTAGGAAACCGCTCCCTTGACTCAGTTACTAGCAAACCCCTTTGCTTGTCCTACTCTCTTCAAAAAAATCTTTATTTTACAAATATATTATTTTTAAGGACATTTTTGTAACCCTCCTTATTTTTTGAAGAACTATGGTGAGGAATAATTGCTTCCTAGTAGCTACAAATATCATCACTATTATCGTAATTTAGCATTTAGGTTTAAATATTTGTTGCTACAAACACTGAAGCTAACTGCTGGTATCTACAATAAACTTCACAGCTCAGTAAAAAACCACAGTAAGTAAACACTGATTGTCAAATTCAAAGTACATTTGATAATAGAAGTATCTTGCTATTTCATTATTACTGCACCAAATCAAATTATTATTTTAAAAAACATGACTTTCCAAAAGTTTGTAAAAAATACAATAATTTAAACTAACCATTCATAATCTTTCCTACAGCATAATTGTAACATACACATTTTGCAGTTATTAATCCACAGTAAGGAACAAAGATTAATCAAGAATATTGACTAGAAAAATGTCCTGTGCCAACACGCATTTTAGGAATTTGATTTTATGAAGAACATTTTGTTAAGGTAAGTAATGCCTTTACACTTAATATTTTTACATACAAGAAAGGGAAGGACAATGCTAGGGAACCTGTCTCAAGGTTATCCTAATCTCCTAAATATGTATCTTAAAAAAGTAGATATCATTAGCAACCGATTAAGGAAAAAAATAAACATACCCCTGGATTTCCAGGGAACACATCTTTACCCTGTTCCATTATAAACAATAAAGGACAAAAGTCAGACAACCTCTCACTGTTCAATGCATTATCAAGCTTTTGACAGAAGCTCATTAAACACACCGCATCTTGAGAAGTTCTCGGCTTGTTTGAAGCGGAAGGAGCCGCTCTTTACAAACTTGGATCATCTCTGTATCATTGCTATATATCTAACAATTTTTTACCGAGATGATCTGGGGCACAGGACTACTAGCTCTCATCAGCGACTAACAAAGCAAATTAAGACCTGGTCCAAATTCAGTAGCTCAATTCAGAAATGCAACTTTAACACGGCTGAGGCTTGATTTAAGGTTTGTTTTGAAGTACTATAAGTACAGGAGAAACAGTATTATGTACAGCCACATGTTAACAGTGTGTATATATATGGGTGCATAGGGCCACACTCATGTAAACCCATCTGTGAGTGTACTTTTCCACACAGACCTATGTGTATAATTATACGCACAAATATTACACAGAGAGAAATGATGCCATTTATCTCCTCTGCCTTCAGCCACCTAAAGTTTAAGTGAACAAAACACTTCCAAAGAACATTTCACCTACCTTCTGCATTTATCTTCAGGGAAAGAACTGCCTATATCCCCCTCTTTGTATTGACTATAAATGGAGCCCCAACAAGTGGTAGCTAAAGCTGGGTGACTGAACCCCTTCCTTGGCAGGACATTAATAAGGCCATGAAGTCAAATACAGAGATATTAGGAAATGCCAGAGGTAAGGTTACCAGTACACGTGCATTGTGATTCTACTTTGAACTGCATGATCATTTTTTCCCCAGATTTCTAATCGTTGCACACGGTGGACCTATACCTGGGCATGAATCATCCCTGCCCAGTGAAAGAGCCTGTTACCTGTTTATTCCTGTTTCTTTTGTTGCAGCCATTGGAATGGGATTGCAGTAAGACAGCAAATACGCTTCATATTTAATGGAGCTGAACGCTGCTCAGCAGTCGTGGAATCTCTCCATCCTTTGGTCGAGGCACCTTAGCACGAATTAACTGAAAGTTTTCAGAGGGATTCACAGTATGTTACTCATTTTCTGACTGTGCAAGATAAATCCCTCATGTCTAATCTGCAGAAGTACCGTGCACTCACAGCTGCAACTGAAGTCAAAGGGAGACAGAACATAAATGCTATATAATGCTCCCACATCAGACCTCAGAGGAAATTACTGAAGGCTTCAACTGCACTGAAAACAATTAAGAGGAAAATTAAAATGTAAGTGGCTATCCACACTTATCACAAGCGAGAAAGTTTATTTCCAGCATTTTCTGCCTGTCGTCCATGACTGAAAAGAAGCAGATTTCAATCCGTGAACAGCACGTCAGTGAAAGAAGGGACTGTATGAACAGGACGGCCTACACCACACAAGTAGGAGGCTAATCTTCTCAGTTGGAAACTAGCTGGAGCAGCCAGGATATTAAATCAGCAACACAAGGGGAGGTTATTTGGAAGGCAAATGAGGTACATGCTCAAATTCAGCACCTAACGAGCAAGTTGAACCAATGTGGTAAAGAATATAATGAAAAGAATCTCTTCAGTTGTTTATGTATTGATCCTAGGAATCTGGGTAAGCAGCAAGAGGAAGCTCTCATTGATGGAAGTAAATTTTATATAACTAGAATTACTACAACCTGGTGGACAACCGGCATGTTAAAATCTCTGATTCACAGGAAGGATAAGGGAGGCAGTAAGGGAACAGGAAACCTTCAAATAAACCCCCATGCCATTATTCCTTTTAGAGTGATCAGTAACACAGGACCACAGCTCTTGAATACGTAAAGGTCACTATGCTAACTAACATACCTTAAGAAAGACTTGCTGATCAGCAAATTAACTAGGACACAGGACACAGTTTTCTTCAGCATGTATCTATAATCTTTGGAAGTGAAAATAATGATGCTATAGGAGACTTCAGTTTAGGATACGTATTCCCCGAGTCTTATGTGGAGAATTATAAACTAGTATTATACACTTTCAAAAACCATATATGATTTATGAGCGCGAGGTAAACAATCTAATTATAACACAAGAGATGTTAATCACTGTACTGGAGATTGATAAATAGTTAGAGATAAGTGATAATAAACCGATTGAACTCCACATGGGAAAAACGACCAGAATCTTTATATGCACAGAAACACTCAATAAAGTATACAAAATTGGGAGAAAAAGGATAGAACGTTATAATAGAAAACTGGGGAGTTCTTTAAGGACTCAAAAAATATCTGACCTCACAACTAAACGAAAGTAGAACTGCTTTTTCATGTAGAAAGCAAGTAAAGCAAACATGACAAAAAGTCACAAAACTCCAGAGGAAACAAGTACAAATACATCCTAAAAGGCAGAAGTTCTGGAGCAATGCCAATTGATAAGAGTAGCTAAAGGCATCACGGAAAAATGCACCGTTGGCAGGACTGAAGCTAACAAGGATTTCTCATTTTGAGAGAACAGTGAATGTGTAAGCCCATTCCCAGTTGGAATACCTATACCATAAATTGTAATAAAAAAAAAAAAAAAAACAGGAGTGCTCAGCATATAAGTTGATCTGTCTTTGGAAAAAACAGGATGATATAGTTACAGTTTATGGAGAATTAATAGGCACTTTTCAGTTGATTAGAAATCAAGGAGGGATAAGTTTTACATTTACAGACTCAGACAAGTTTCACTTTAGGTGTTGCAGGGGTGTTCGAGATGATCCCTGTTAATCAATCTTAAAATACTAGGACATTCCCAAAGACTGGAAGAGCACTAATAATGTGTCAATATTAAAAAAAAAAGACTAGTGGGATTAAAAATGGGCCAAATAAGTGAAAACACTGGATTCAATTAATACAGATTTTAATGAAAGAATATAATTACTCCCAGTCAACATGTTTTTGTGTAAAATAGGTCTTGCAAACAAATCTGATTTCCTACTTTGATGAGATTAGAAGCAGATGTTGTACAGAGATTTGTTAGGCTTTTACTTGTCAGAGATAACAGACTGATAAAAAAAAATTAAATAAATCACTACACACCATCAAGAAAAAAATTTCTTAAACGGGTTCAGAATGGGCTGACAGTTAAAAAAGCACCAAAAGCCCATGTTCCAAGAGGCAATTGTCATTGAATACTAGAATACTAGTAAGGTTGTACAGGTATCAATCAGTACTAGGCATACTAGCATACTCCTAGCATACTAGGATACTCGACATATCCTTCAATTACTTGGAACCAGGTAGACATGGCTAGCTGTTTCTCTGTTGTTTCATGAACGACAAAGAAAGTAAGTAAATTATGATGACGAAACAATGTTCTGGGCCACTTGGTAGCTAGGCACATTCAAATCAAGTGTATTTTAATAAAACCAAATGCAAAACTCAGTCTAAGAAGAGTGAACACACAGGCTACGCTGACAGAAAGGGTAACTGTATTCTGAAAAGCACTAACCCTGAAAAAGATTTGGGACTGCAATACAAGGTGACAGTATAATGCTGTGGAAAAAACGGGAAAATGCAGTCTTTTGGTGTATACGTAGTAAAATAGTAATTATCTCCAAAAAGCAATTAAGATTATTTTATTTTACGTATGACACTGAGAAAGAATGATATAAGAACGCATACATTCTAAAACAAAAGGATGTTAAAAACCCAGAAAAGATGCAGAACAGAGCCGTACCGGTAATGCAAGCACTAGAGAAAAAGGCATGTAGTGAAAGAGCTTATTCTCTTCAGATTATAAAAACCCCTGAGGGTACGCCTACTCAGTGAAGACCTACGGAGATACATGTGCTAATTCTGAACAAGGTAAATCAAGTATCAGGAACGGAAGTTTTGTGTTGCTACTGATTCTCATTGTCCCTCAGTAAATGGACAGAAAATATAGGATATGAAAGAATTTTTAATCTAGTTGAGTAAGGGTAACTTGAACCACTGGAACAAACTATCAAAGGGAAACGGTGGTCTCCCCACCTCTTGGAATTTTTACATCAGACCCAGATACCTCTCTGGAAAGCAGGTTTAAACAAACGTAAGTTTCTGGGCTCAATACAGGGACAAGTGGTGAAATCAATGATTTGTGATAGACCAATTAAATTATATAAAAATATCTTCTGGGCTTGGCCTTAAATGCTAGGAGTTTATGAATGACAAATATTCTAAAAGGTTAAATCTTGTATGTCTCAAATAGGCGTGCAAAATTTGTGGCTACTTTTGACCTTAATTTCTTCATGCCTTGATTTCCCCATGAAGCATGAAGAAAACACTCCTGCAGGAATATGTTAAATAATTGTTTATTAAATCTTTGGTTCGTGTAACACTGAATACTACAGAAAATCCCCACAATGGTTACTCAAAATTCTGTTTTCAGAGAAAGGTTTGAACAGTATCCGGTAAACAAGGGATTGGCACACATAATGAACAAAGAAGATGATAAAAAAATATATTGATTGGCTGTTCTCTGGATACTGTGTGGAGCAGGAATGCTGTGAAATAAAGCACACATGATCCTGTAATGAAAAATGTTAACATACTGTTTCAAGGGAAAGGGGAGTAAATGAAGATGCTCGCTTCAGAAATGCCAGAACTGAGGTTAACTCTTGATTAACTGGCTACTTCAGTGCAGCTTTTTGCATGTGTAGCAAATAACACTGTACAATTGTGCACATACACAATACTCATAATTATTGTCTAAATAACCTGCCTTCCTGAAAGGACAAATGTTCTGATGAATAACTTTGCTGAAAGCAAGACCATTTGCTTGCCCTATCATGCACTCCTTAAATCCCCTGCAATTTGTCAACTTTGAATGCAATACTTCTCCAGGGGCTACCAATGAGCTTTTCACATCTTGCTCATGTCATCCATTTTCCGCTTGATTAGGGGGGACCTGAAGTAATCTTTCTGCTTCACAGAACAACTAAAGCCAACATACACGAAAATACCAGTATCTTAGGTACAGCTGTTAGTATGGGACAAAGGTCTCTGGGGATGTTCAGGCTCTTGTTGGCCCAGTGAAGTGGCTGAGACAGATGAGGAAGAAACAAACATCCAGGCTGGAAAAAAAGGAGGGGTAAGTTAGGAAAACAATGAGGGAAGACAAAAGAAAACATTTTTGAGAATGAGGAATAGAAGAAAGCTGCATGATGTTGAAAGTATGGTGTAAGATGGGAGGAGCAAGAAGTAATAACTTGTATGGAAACATGTAAGAGAAGAATGCAAACCTCAATACACACTTCAGAGGTAGATCAAAGGACGGAAGGAGCAGAACATAATATGAGAATAAAAATGAAGATAGATATTTTTTCACATCCCATTTTCCTTTATGTGACAAAAATTCTGTGTTTTCTTTTATATTTAGCTTTTTTGAACCTTTCTGTTTTGAAGTATTTGCATAAACAACATGTATCGAAAAAGGTTTTAATATTGAAATATTAAACAGATTCTTCTTCTAAAGATAAATAACTGAAATTATTAAGTATCTGAAAATAAGACTTACTTCTCTTTGACTTTGTTGAAAACACAAAAAAAATATTTTTTAATATTTTTTTCGCAAGTCAGAAATGCCACTGCGTGGATCTTTGGCCACAGAAGTGAATGAATTTAAAACTACGAGAGGTGTTTTTGGTGCCAGTATCCTTTCAACATCAACTTAATTCAAGTACCATCTCTTTTAATCTTTGCTACTCCCCCCCAAAACTGCCAGAGATCAGTTGGTGTTCATGCTATTAAAAACTAATGAAAGGCATAGACTTTAATTTGATAAGTTAAAACCCCTTCAAGGTTTAATGTCATTGCTTTAAATGCAGCATAAAAAAAAGTGACAGAGAGAAATGATTGAAGCTCTTCACCATGGCTGTACTACTCTTGATAGATTTAAAATTTGCAGTTCTGCTACTAGATGCAGTATTTTGATATATAAAAGAAAAAAAATAAGAAAAAAAGTCTATATTGCCATTAAAAGCGTCTGTAATTCTTTGGGCAAAAGGATCTCTTTAAAAACAGCATAAAAATCAAGTAAATTCTTCTGTACCAGCAATACCAATGGAGTCCTGTCTGATAGTGGTCTTCACCCCCTCTCTCTTACACTATCCTCCTACCACCTTTCCTTGTAATAACCACCTCACATTCCTTCCAATGTCGTCATAAAAATCAATGAATTCTACCTATATCCTTTGTAGTTTTCTACTATTATACCTTCAACTCACTCTTCTTAATTTTTTTGGTCCATCATTTAGACAGTAGTTATATCCTGTTGCACAGCTGTCTCCTGCTAAACAGTAATGACTACTGCTAAAGCACTCTCCTCGACCTTTCCTTGAGTGGGACATTAGGAGTTTCACGAGAATTGGCAACTGAGTAGAAGAGAGAAACCCTGTTAGAGATCTAGCCATTATTCTTATGTCAGGTTTGGCTGACAGTAGCTAAAAATCCGAAGGTGAAAACGAAGACTGCATAATCATATATCCCTTATTTTCTTAGGGAAACAAAGCTAAAAAACCTGCTTGCCAGATACAAAGCCTGCTTCACTTCATACGAAATCCTTTCTCTAGATACTTCATACGAAATCCTTTCTTTTTTTTTCCATATTAAAATTAAAGTATATTCTCACACACTGTTCTCTTGAGAAATCATTTCTATCCAGAAGAGACTGTGATCTAAAGACCACAGAGGGCTTCCAGTTATGTTGGTCCACAGGAAAAGAACAGAACAATGAAAGGTCATCAAGAAGATGAAGATGAGCCTCACACTTAGAAATGACGGCATTTGTAAACACTTGTTTCTCATGGACTCTACGCACAATTGCTGCAAACACAGGCACGTTGAAACACAATGTGGACCATACATGAACCTCTTCACCTATTTTTCGTTCTTGTTGAGAGTCACTGACTGACAAGCGAAAAAGGCAGATGGATTTTTGAGTTTTTATGGTGAGCTGAAGACCCATAGCTTCTAAAAATTAAGTATTTACACCAGTAAAGACTTGTCAGGTGGCAACCTCCCTGAGAGGATCAGGGGTAGTAGCTGATATATCAAGGTGGTTAAGAACGCAACTTTCCCAAATCAAGTACTGAATGGAGAAACCGAATCCCCTGCATGAAGTTTACAAATAAGAACTGCTTTGCAAATCTCTGATATCAACATATTTTAGAAACAAACCTAATAAATTGTTTGGCTTCCCTCCGACTGCACCTTGAATAAGACCAGGTGAGACAACACCATGTGGTCCATGCAAAACCAGGCACGCTACTGCCTGACACTTGTACACTCTTTTGAGGATGCGATATCCCCTAGAAACACAGTAGGTGGTGGTGCTGAGGTTCATGAAAATGTATCCTACTGTTAAGATGTTTCCTTACCCCTGGATCAGAAAGGCATAAAGTGACTAAAAGCAAGATGGTACAGCAATCTTGCCAGTACACGGGCCTTGACCAAACTGAAGGGGAGGGAATCCGTGATATTTCAGTTGTAGCAAGATATACAAGATCTGTGGTATCAAATGTACTGTTGAGTAGGATGAAAAAAAAAAAAAAAAAAAGCTGCATACACTGTAACTTCTGTATTTGTCTCTTTTTAGCGGTATTTTCTTAAGACAGAAGAATTCTGTCAATATTGATGTGATTCCAGTACGGGAACAGGAAAAGTGCAGAGTCTGGTAAATTTAGAAGGGATCCCAAAAACCTGCTTTGCAGACTCACTACAAATGGCCACACAAGCTCTTCTTGAGAGTCTATGTGAAAGCGTTCCTGGGGGAGATGCTAGGTATTGTGTTGGATTCAGTACCACCCTAACACCGCTATGCAGCCTAGACCAGAGACAGCCAATATATGGCTGGTTTGAGCAACTACACGAACAACCATTTGTGTACGCATCCCTAACAGGACAATTGGTCTATAGCTCCCATAATTATGCCGTTTCTGAGATAGTTGACTGATTTTGTCTTACATCTGTAATGAAAGTGTAAAGACTCAGTGGTATTTCACAGGTATTTTAAGGTTAAAAATCCCCAAGTGAACAGCTAGAGTGACTTACTAGATGGTCACAAGCACAAACTGAATAAGTATATTTCATAGAGGCAATTCCATTTTTAGGGTCACTCAAGTTTTAACTGCTGGGAAACTGCCGTCTTTAATTTTGCTTTTATTAAACCATCAGCTTTTGCAGGGAGTAATTTTAACAGAGGTTAAAAAGTGAACAGACAATCAGATTTTTAGAGGTGCTGAGGCAGCTCGAGACAGTTACTTAGTGGGATTCAAAAAACTTTAAGTGGCTTAGATACCTAACAACCATTAAAAGTCTTGAGAGGTAGGCATCCAAACCACTTAGACATATTTTGAATATTAGCTCCCTATTCACCTCTGTCTTATCAAGATCACAGTGTTGCCTTCAGAAAAACAGTTACATTCACAAAGCTTTTTCTTCACATTTCGTATGCGGACATTATTCAGCTTGCTTTTAAAACACATCTACACCTGGTAATTTAATAAATGTATCAATTAATAAATGTATCAACTTTCCTATCTTTTAGACATATCATTTAATTACCTTTACATCCCCCTGGAATAAATTGAGTGAACTCCTTAGATCTCTTGTGCCCCCCATTTCTGGCTTATGTCCTTTACTGATATGAAACAGTACTACTATGTGGATTTCAGTGATACTACTGTGCAGATACTCAGGTGAGGATCAAGCTCACAAGCTCTCTATTCAGATGAAAACCCTCCAGACTTTCTAGTTGAATCGCTCAAAATGGGGGACATTAAAACCCCTCTGTTTTCTGAGCACCTTTCCTTGCAGTCAGTTGATAGCACGTTGTGCGTTCTGCAGAAGGCAGCTTCGTCAGAGCATGCATCCGTATCGCTTCCCCTACCCTCAGGAAAGCTGTGTAAAGGTGGGTGCTCTGCTGTGTATCACAAAGGAGGATCATTCTGGTACAGTTTCTCAGTTTATCAGAGGTGCCTGGTCTGGAGAGGACTGGCATGTTCCCACTTTTCTCTGTCGAGTCATCATGGCAGATCAACAGTATTAAAGTAATTGGGCTCCAGTTAGCCCAAGTATTTTGGTTAAGGGGTTTATGTTGTTCCTCCCCATACGCTGACCTTAAATCTGTCTATTAAGCTCACAATTCTAAAAAGAAATCAGTCTAAGGGAGAAGTCACCTGTGCTCCTGTATCAGGATCATATTTTGTTTTGCATTTTTCTTCCTACTTCCAGAAAACAAAACCTGACCTATACTGAGTGATCCATAAAGACAAACAAACATAATTATGAAGCAGACATATTTTTATAAACAGGAATGTCAGGCACATCATCTGGAGTATAAGGTGGAAGAGATGTTACCTCAATTGAAAAACACTAGAGAAAGTAGCTGAGGTTTTCTCAAAAAGTCAAAAAAGTTTGTAAAGTGTGAACAAATTTTAAAGGTCGTAATAAATACGTTTGGAGCAGCAGTAAAAAATATACCTCTCATCAGATGAATATCATAAATACTGATCCACAAATGATTTGAAAATTGCTAAGCAAACACTGAAAACATGCTATCTCAGCTTTTTTAAAAAAAAAAAAAAAATTCAATCTCCATTACCTAGATTTCAACAGATGTCTATTTTACACCTAACTTAACTCTATAACCCTTTGCAGGACAAGGCATTTACGTGATAAAATACAAACTAGCACATTACAGAAAGTTAACACATATCAAATACTAGGATTTTATGAAGCAAAACTCTATTCAGCGAAGAGTTCCTTTTTTTTCAGGAAGGATGGCAGAGGGAGGGCTGTGCCTGTTTTTTTTTTTTTTGTTTGTTTGTTTGTTTGTTTTTTTAATTGGAGTATTGGTACATGCATTTCCAAATACCGGAATGAAATATCACTTTGCAACAAAACCACCAAATTTTGTTATTATTAATTGCCACTAAAAAACGCCACAAGTGAACACTAAGTTGATTTTACTTTTGCTAGAAAATAAAATAGGAAACATAAAAATTTAGCTTAATAGATTAGGAAAAAAGTACAGGCACTATCTGATAGACCATAAAAACTTAGAAAAGTTCCAAATGTTTTCAGCTAGGTACAAAAATGCTGTTAATGATTAGCTGCCTAACAAGAGATTTATCTCTGTCTTTTTTTTCCTTTTTTGTGTGTGTGTGTGTGTGTTGCAAAGGCAACACAGCCATACTGCAGGTCTGTCTGTGCCATTCTTAGGCCACTTTCAGGCCGATTGAGAAAAGCTGGAAAGTAAACACAGGTGTTTTAAAACTGGAGCCGCTGTCATGGACAACCACAAACACCCTTAACTCTGATGTGGCAACGCCTCTTTCCCGCCCTCTCTTTTTTTAAAGCATTGCCCCAAAAGAACATGTCAAATGTTTCACCTTTCACCACCTCAAAATAACTCGGAGCTTATAGCATTGTTTGGAAAATCTCAAGCACAGAGATCATTTTTTCATTGCTTTTCAGATGTAGCCAGCTCCAAATCAGTCACATAAAATAGTCATTCTATTTCTAATTATATTATTTTCAGTGTCCACTGATTTACCTGCAAGCACCATGTTTCAAGTTGAATATTTCCTTCCTCAAATGCAATTCAGACTCCTTGTTTTCATGATTCAGGTTCAACTAAAAAGACGAGGGGATTTTGCAATAACTAAACAAGGGATTTAATCCAGTGGATAAGAGGATAAATAAAAAAAAGTAACAAAAAAAAAAAAGGCCACAAATCCCCCAAACCAAAAGAAAAAACCTTGGTTTTTTGATTATTGTGCAAGAATACGTACAAAACTGAAAAAGTACTCCCTTGTAAATTAGCTGGTCCAGGAAACAGCATATCCTGTTTAACAGCCATGAAGTACTGACTAGCTCAAGGAAAAATATGGAAAGCATACACAGAAATTATGTAGTTAGTCTTCACTTATGCAGCTGATGTGTGGCGGGGGCAGGGGGGCGCAGTGGGAAGTATTATATTAACAAAAATATTAACAAAAATGAAACAGCTACCGATTCAGTTCTGAAAAACTGGTAAACTAAACAGAGATAGCTACACTTGGACTGAAACTAACAGCCCCAGCAACACTCCTCGCCCCAAAATGCAGAACTGGTTCATAATCTAAATATCAAAATCTAGATCCAGCAAAAAAATCCTGTAATTTTACATTCAAAGTGGCACGACCCTCATATCTATACCAACAGTGAATATGTTGCAAACATAAAGCACTGCTGAAACAATAACACATGTCAAGATCGGCTCTTGCTTATCGTTAAGGATAATTTTTCCTGTCAGTCTCAGCCTTTAGATTCCAGAATGATTTTCTTTTTAACCTAGATGCTTACACACCCTGGTTTCAAAAACCAGACACCAGACTTACTGTGTGTCCTCTGCTCCAACTTAAACAAACGTGAACGACTACGTAAGATAGACAGTGCTCATGCATGCATTTATTTATGTTAGGACGCAAGCAGGACTTTTCTTTTTTTTTTTCCAGATTTTGTCCGGTGTGGTAAAGAGACAGTATTATTTATCAAAGGATCTGTCTGAACAGCCCTGAGCCTCCTCATCCTCTGTTAACTTCACCGGGCATTCAAAACAATTCACAATGTCACAAAACAGGCCTTAAAAGACAACTTGCAAAACTGAACTTTACAGTAAAAATCAGTCACTGTTATTTATGGCCTCTAGGCCATTTTATCTTGTTTTTGACAAAAATTAGGAACTAACTTGTATACTTTTATCTTAAAAGTCTAACCAATAATACATTAAAAGCTTTACTGAATATAGCCAACAGAACACAACCGTAATGAACATAAAGCATCAAATTTCTGCCATCAGACAGCATCACTCATGGTGCTGCACATTACCTAACGAACACTTAAAAGAAATCACCCACAAAGCACACTTACTAACCTACATATGTTAAGATTGCAACAAAAGCCATAAAAAGCAAGTGTATTCACTGTTTCGCCTCATTTGTTGCTATTTCTGGCCTCTGCATTAAGCACCCATGACTTGAAAATCATATACTGTTGTGACTATTACACATAATGGACAAATTAGACTGAACAATATTGTGTCTAAATTAGCCTGTTCATTGGTTTGGATTAGAAATATTTTTCTGTTAAAATAGGAAGCATTTATGCTTGGCTATAATATAAAGCAATAGAGTTTAATTCGATCCATTAAAAAAAGGGCACTAGTACACTAATGGAGGAAATCATTGAACATTCTGATAGCAACAATTCAGAGATAGCTGAAAAAAAAAGGGAGAGAAAAGTTTGTTGAAATAACCCTTTTAAAGTGCAAAATTTTACCCCATACAAAGATGCAGCAATAATGGTGTTAGTTACCTGCAGATCTGTGAAGTCTCAAAAAGTATATTTCAAGCTAACAAACTGAGTTAGGGGAACTTTATCAAACCACTAATTACCATTAAATAGCAATGCTAGATTTCTCTCTCAGCACTACAGTGACATCCTGGCCAAAAGCTAATTTCTCATTCTTACAGCTTTTTGTATTCAAAGTTATTACTCCATTACAAAAGGAGCTGATTTTGAAGCAAGAAACTTGCATCCACACTTGGAGAGATAAGGGGCGCTTTCAGCTGCACCTAACTTCAACAGAAGTTGTAGACACTCAGCTTTGGGTATTTATTATTTGATGCAGCTCTGGAAAACAACATTTTTTTTTTTTTTTTCCTATGTGTCTCAGAGCACCAGCAGGAGATATACAGTAAAACTGTAAAAAATATTAATAAGCTTCAACTGTGAAAAATGAGGTTTACTTAACGAAACAAATTAGGAAGCTGATTTTATCTTTTAAGAAACAGGGGGAAAAACCCGTATGAAACACTAAAAACTGATCTCTAAAGTTTTACTCACATGAATAATAGGTACTCACAGAAGTAGCTTCATGTGTAAGGCTTACGGGATTAGGCCCCAATTTGTGAAAATGTTGTTTCTGGACTGAGACCTGCTATTCTAAGTTTCAGGCTGGAATGAAGTTTTCAGAGTGGAGCTCCTAAGTCCTAAAGATAGGGGTCAGAAGGGAAACAACGCAAGGGTGTGAAATACGCTGTTGCTGCTACAACGTCAACTCTGCTTGGTAATTTTTCTCAAATTACCAAAGAAAGGAAATATGAAGTCTGATGTCACTTTCTTCAAACACAAACACATCTCAGCAAGACTGCAAGTCTTTTTCTCCTAAAGAATAACTGAAAAAAACAAAAATACGAGAAGCAGACATTCCTTTGCAAGGACAAAGTTAATAAAACATTTTATTTGGGAAGTAGACATGATACGATTGGAGTTTGAAGGTGCACTTAGCTCTGTTCTAATGTTTTAAATTTGACAACACTTGTCAAAAGATGTTAAGAATTGTTTTGTGGTCCAACGAGTCACTCAGCAAGAATAATTTTTAAGCAGCTTTTCTTTTTGTTTCAGTTAAAATTAAAATCCATGCTATGTAATCCTTGGAGTCAATCTGTAATTAAGGGGATTTGAAGAGAGACCACGCACCGCATTAATGATAAAATTTAATATCTGTTTTAATACTCTAACATAAGAAAAAAAACCCTAAGCAACATGCAAAAAAGCAATCATGTCCCTATTTTGTGCGAATGCAGCATATATACACCATTACTATGTCTAGCAGCAATGCTGTATTTGATGTCAGCTTTTTGTTTATAGACCAAATGTTTCAGGATTTAGCATCTACAGAGCTTAAAACTGCATCTGTTTGAAAGTTGGCACTCGGCTTTAATAGGCTAGATAAACAGATTTTATTTTATCTAGTTTGGAAAACCAGTGTTTTTGTTGTTACTGTTGTATAGCAATTCCAAACGGAAGGAGCTAGCAGCAGCCTTTCCAAGGTTTCAGTCACTCCGCTCCCAATCACTCAGCCACTCTCTCCTCCAACACCTAATACAACTACAGCTCAACTGTAAGAAATAGGAGCAGATAACCAATTAAACCCAATGCATTTCATGCAATATTCTTAAATGCTTAAAAGTCTAACACATTACAACAAAGTGATAATGTTTGGTATACTAAGTCTCTACACTATATGCAAGGAAAAAGTTTGAAATCTGTGCCTCTTCAAAATGCAGCTAGTTGCAACCAAGTAGTGTATTCAAATCATTTACTCAGTTGTTTAACAGCGGAGGCAAACACGGTTCTGTTTTTAGACTAGAAACCTGCACTAAATAGTCTCATTCTTTCAGAAGATGGGGTGAAGGATTAAAGTACCAGGGCAAGGTACAAGGTATTTTATGATTTATTCATTTTTTTTTTCCAAAGAACTCAGTAAGAAGCATGGTTAAAGTAGAGGTGCTCTTAATGAGATTTTGGGTGGAAAGGTTTTGAAGAGATACAATGTTTTTCACTGAGAAAGGATAATAGATTCTTTTAACATGGACAAAGATTTTTTCCTGTTAAAATGTCTTCTGGCCTGAGCTTTTCTGAAAGAACTAGCAAAGCATCATCTTACCAGATCTTGCTGTATCGTGTAAGATACCTAGTTTATGAAAACAAATTTGAACAGAATTGCCTCTGATCTCTGAATGCTGTCATAGCCTAAATGTGTGTATAACAGCCTAAGCCTTCACAGATTTGGGACCTAGTCCCGTTAAAATTTAAGTGCATGTGGAACTCACAAGCATCTAGATTAAAGCAAGAAAGGGTTCATTTCTTCTCAAAATTTAGATTCTATTACTACTAACATCAGCAGGACTGCTCTCCAGCAGTCACTGCTACATATGTGCACAGAATCAAACCTAATCTACAAGATTAGCTTCAGCATTTGAGAGCTTCATCCAAATGATGCTTCTAATGTAAAAAATAGTTTAAATGGTATTGATTTTTTAAAAATAAGTTCTCTCAGTTCTTCAAAATGCGTGGCCAACATATTTGTAAAGAATGAACGCTATGTGTCAGTCACACCATCACCATCTTACTAACCCCTCCAGCATAGCAGGTATTTCTTTAATAAACAAATAAGCATCAAAATAATCATCTTGACTGATCCACAAGGAAATGGCAAATTTATGAAACTGCGTGGAATCTGAATATGTCTAGCATACACTACAGCCTTGACAAAAGAAGGCTTAAGGAAGACTATATCACCATGCTCCAGTATTTAAAGGGTGGCTACAAAGAAGACAGAAGGTCCCTTTTTACAAGGAGTTACATGGAAAAGATGATGGGTAATGGGTACAAGTTACTTCTAGGGAGCTTCTGATTGGACTCAAGAGGAAAATTTTTCACAATAAGAACAATAAGCCATTGGAAAAATCTCCCCAGGGAAGTGGGGACACTCCCCAGCATTGGACACTTTTAAGATTCAGCTGGACAGGGTGCTGGGCCATCTTGTCTAGACCGTGCTTTTGCCAAGAAAAGTTGGACCAGATGATCCTTGACGTCCCTTCCACCTGGTATTCTATGATTCTATGACAGTAGAACTGTGAAAGATGAAATCTGTTCGTGAGTGGAGAATCAATTCTGGAGATGGAAAATCCAGTATCAGCCAACACAGTTCAGAAAATGAAGTCCCAGCAGGCTTCTTTATATACTGAATCTAACCACAAAATGACATTTGGGTCTTTGAGTTTAATTTTAAATTGCAAATTTGGCTGCTTAGTAGCTTAACACAATCATCAATTCACATTAATACTGTTTTTGGGCAATGTGAGATACGTTTATTTACTATTGCACAATAGCATTTGTTACTTCAGCTTCCTATCCAAAGTTTGGAGACAGCTCTTTTCTAATTTCACTTCTTTCTTGTTTTTTCTTTGTAGGATATATTTACCTTACCACCAAGGAAGGCTGAATTTTGGAAGTAACAACATAGCTGGCTGAATATTAGAGGCATAAGAAACTGAAGTTTTAATTGCAAATGTATTTTACAGGAGAAATCAGACCTTTTTTTAAATGTTTTTCAGTGAATAATTCATTTTTTGTGCAAGTGTAATGAGCAATTTTGATTGAGTTACATGACAGAGCTATGCATGCAGTTTTTCTAAATATGAAGATAAACCTCATATATGTTGAGTTGAAATCCTAATGCATTGATATAACTCTGCTGCTGTGAAGCTTACTTCATACCTTTCAAGTCTCCAAACAATAAAAAACACAGCTAAGCATTTCATATGCCAAAATTCTATCTGTGTTTGTGTTAATCAGTAAAGCTAATATTAATTTACTTTCTGAATAGGTGGTACACCAGTATGCCTGCACAGGTTTTTTATGGTTAAGGTCTGGAAACTTAGAATTACTGATTTGTACTATTAAATCTACTACTTGACCCCTAATGTATAACTTACTATTCTGAATCTTACTCCTAGAGAATAGCTGAAGTCCAGCAGCCAGTCCATAATCTCATGAGAAAAGCTGTGGAGATCTACTGGAAGAGTGAGGTGAGCAATATTTTACTTCATAAAGCCCAGTTCCATAGAAGAAAAATAAAAAGATCAAAATAAATCCAAGCCCATTTATTCCTTCTGCTCTTCAAGCATTCTCCTAATGACCTGTATACTGCTAGGGTAGAAACACGCACCTACTGCACACAAGGAATACACCTCTTCCCCTTAGCAACCTCAATATGTGAACAGCGGAGTCTGCTTTTCCTTTACACCTCTCTGTGGCCACACAGAAGTCAAATCAGGATTTTGCTCTCATTTATGGGGAAAAGAAAGGGATTCTGAAAAGCTGCTCAGTGATCTCAGAGCACAAGTTCCCTAACATCAAAAATGTGCCTCTGCACCAGACTAAATAAATAGAAGGCAATTAAAAAGGACAAGCAAAACGAGTCCTTACTCCTCTGAGTAAATGATGGCTGAGCACCAAGCTGCTCTTTCTGGACATGGGCTCTTTTGGGTTCATCTCATTCTAAAACCTAAAGAAGCTTCTCACCTGGGAACAGAATAGGAGAGACTTTCAGATTACAGTAAAAAGATAAATAAGAGAAAACACGTAGCACCTTGAGGCTTCTGAATCAAGGCCAGTCTGTAGCCTCATGACCATACTAAGACCTAATGTTTCAGTGTCTTCCTTTACCATGTGTACTCTGACCCATACTTCAAATGACCACTTGCATGCAAAACGCTAGGAAACTGTTCTCCAATTCTGAACAGACGTTTGGATAAACTTAAACATACAAAGACGCCGTTTGAGTAAATACCTAAAGTTCTGAAATATTTATATTGATCCTTTATCCTATCCCTGGTTTCCTCTACCCAAGATCTAAAGTAGATTCTATCAATTCTGAGAGGCGTTTCAGATAAAGAGGTCATGGATGGGTCAGAGTAAGACCTTTGCTATTTAATGACCCTGTAGCTTGCCTTTTGCACAAGAGCTTAGGTTACTACCTTTTATACATTTTGTTGTAGGACAAATAAGTGACATGTCATCATGCACTCAGGCTCAAGATTTTGTTTACAGTTGCTGCTCAAACAAAAGAGGATCATTTTCCTCTGCAGCATAAAAAATGAAGGATGTACAGTAAGGCACTGAAAAAATGATTGAAAATTAAGATTTACCACACACTCTTTCTTTATGTATGAATGAATGACAGATTTCTTGTGGAGAAAGAAACAAGATTTATGAAATACAAAATAATATATAACAATGTCACTCATGCTCTTCATTCATTAAATCTGGTATCTTGTCTCCAGCATCATTTGATACTCAGTACCTCTGAGAAACGAAAAACTTAACTTGGCTAAATATTTTTGTTACTTCCTTTGTTTTATTATGTTACTGTGCTGATAGATACTTTGAGAACCATGCCAGTGAAGATTAGGGGCAATATTATTAATAGAAATGAATGCTAAGGTCTTCTTTAAACATTGCAGAAAAGAGTTACTATTCCATATACAAAATGGCTTCAGATTTAGAATCTCTTAACTATGTTTGGAAATACATTTTAGAGTATCCAAAAGTGGCAAGCGAAAGAAAGAGTCCTAGTTTTCTTACAGTAAGTCTGATACTTTAGGCTTCATTGTTGTTTTACATTAGATGAACATATGCCCTTCATTCCTGATCCATGTAATCCCGAAATGAAGACAGAGAACGTCAAAGAACCTCAGACAAAAGTTCACAGCAGTACTACTATTGACATGTTATTGGGCAGGAGGAAAAAAAAATGAACCCATGACTAGGGTGATAAACTATACCTTTGGAGATGGCAACGAAGCTTATCAGTACAGTTAAATAGAGTTTTTGTGTTTATAAGAATTCACCTTTCCATATAAGTAGCTTTTCTAACTTGATTGTGGTGTCTATGGTATCTTTTGCTTACATACAAGATTCTGTTATTCTAATTTACAAGATACTGATGAATTGCAGTGTATTTTAGAACACAGCAACTTTTTATCATTGGTTTAAGGCATGGGTGTCACCTCTATGAAGATAAGAAAGAAAGAGCAGGTAGCAGACAGTTTTCCCTCTGGCCACAGGATGCCTCCACAGATGCCTTCCATCTTTTACAACTTCAGAACCTTTGTTTATTTCAGGATATGTTTTTCTAGAATACATACATCTGAGATCTGCCCCAGGCCCATAAACTATTCCAGTTTTGAGGTCCTTTAACAGAGTTCAGCCAAAAACCTAAAAATGCTGCAGAAAATTTACAATTGAAACAAAGTGTCCTTGAAACTGGAAGGCCATGTAGCAGCATCACTGAGCAAGGAAGGAGCTTCTGGGAAGTCACCTAGACAGCTAGCAAATAAATCAACCATACAAAGTGGAATCTACCCTGTTAGAAGGAAAAACAGGTGCGTGAAAGTGCGAAGTATTTGTAAAATGCTAAGTTAATATAATAGGTGTAGATGCACAATTACAGAATGGTTAAATGAAAAACATGGATGAGAGGGTCTTGTCAACAGGAAGTTCATGATCACAGAAACCTATTACCATGAAAGAGATGACTCTTTGCATATCAAAAGTGAGGACGTGAAAGCAGCCTAGATGACTGTAAGAATGATAATCCAGATTTAGAATAACCTGAAACCAAAATATTGCATTCCAAGAAACTGCTGCCTTAATCAGAAATAATACTTCTACTAACTGGAAGTAGTAACGGACCTCACGGGAAGACAATTTCCACGTATGAAATGGAAACCAAAAAATAAAAGACTCAGCCAAAGGGTTTGAATGACCACATCATCCCCAATGACAAAGGAACGTTTATAGTATATACAGTTTGTTGACGTTTAAGATTGTCAAGAGTAACCTCGTGCCAAAAAGGATTTGAAGGCTGTCAAATAAAAAGCAACAGAACTCCAAGGAATTTTTAGTGGTGCAGATGAAAGCTGACATCAAACACAGTGTGAATGAGTAATGGATTCCTTAATGCTTAGAACTGAATCAAAGTTCAATACATATATTGCTTTGATTAGAGCTGTTCAGCATCTGTTAACAGGAGAGAAGGAAGACTTACACTCCTCAGGTAAGGTGAACAAACTCTTTTAGCCAAGATGCTGTTTGTTCAGCCTAACAAGACACATTCGGTGCCATTTTTGTGCAGCTGTTTACAGGCAATATGAAGCCCACTAAAATTCCTTATGACATACAGTGCTCTAGACAAGCATAATTAATTAGACAGATACAACTCTTCTCAGGATCATCTTCAGGACAAATGTTGTTCTGCCAATAAATGTTCACTCTCACCCATGTATTACTTTGCTTTGAAACAATTCTGAAAGACTTGAGGTCACAGTAAGAAACACCACTGCTTGGTCTCCTTTCATTTGAGCAGAGTCCAAGAAATCCTGAGTAGCTGCTGTGCAGAGCACACTGTTCACACAGGACCACCATGCCAGACAGTGCCATCAATGAAAGGACAGCCCTGCAGATACAGGAAGGTGGCCAGTGCAACCAAGGAAGCAAAGACAAGAACTTGAGTACATCTATTTGTTCAATTTGGAAACAACCCAAGGCTTGAACGAGTTCAAAATTCTGGCCTGCAGTGATGCCTTAGTGAACCAAGAACAGTACAAATAGCACTGCCGACTATACACACAGCCACTTGATGACATCGCAAGCTGACCACTGAAAATCATGCAGGTACTAATGTTACCAAGAATCATTTCTCTTCAACTTCCAGGTAGATAACATTTTACATAAATCAGATTTGTCAGACTCTGGAAGCCTGTGTTTCTAAAGGGACTCCGGACAATTTCACTCTTAGTGAATGGCAAGTGTCTCATCTCAAAATTTATTTCCCATGTTTTCCATCAGCGGAAAATTTTGCATTATTTGCTTATGGCACATTATTTTAACTTTCAACTCCTTATACAAATTAAGATATTTTTGGTCAATGAATACGAATGCCTATCAGTGCTAAAACATTAATTACCAGATGGGAGGAGACCGTCACTAAGAATGTAGTTGTCACTTGTGAACAACTTTTCTGTTAAGATCTGCAAATAAAGCCTACCAGCCTGGATGGCTACAAAAAACAATTACCAAAACTGGCCACTGAAAGTGATACTAGTAGATGAAATCTCTGAACTTAGCTTGTTGACTCATGGTCAAATACACGTGCTAAATTAGTCACTTCCTGTCTATGGGGGTTACACGTAAGCAAAGTGTTACAGTCCTAAACATATGACAGCAAATGAAGGAGAAATCCCTGGCTGAGGGTCTCCGGACCTGAACTGACCAGAGGACCAGCTTATAACATTTGGCTCAAAGGAACAATTGGGTCCAAGAAAACTTCAAACAACTCCTTTAAAGACCACTTGACCAGTGCTCACGTTTTTTCCACTGGAATTGAGGGGTCACTGCAGAATTATACGAGTTATTTTCTCCCTCTCCATGTGTACAGATAACTAGACAGGTTGTCAGACGGCCGTAGCAATAGCTTTTGGAGACACTGCAACTTAAGTAGAAAGGAATGCAGAAAATTAATACTGAAGTGGAACATGGACAGCACTATTTCTGCAGGAGTTGTACACAGCCTCATTTTAGTGTTCATTTATGGCACGATGCACCGGCTTACACTGCTATCGTCTGAGGTATACAGTACTATTAAATAACACCAGCCATAAAGTGACTAATCGTGTTTCTAGCATGGATAAGAGCTGAACAGTCTTGGGTCTAACCTTAGTGACACCCTTTAAGACCTTGTGATTAAGTGCTTTTGGGTGCAGCACAAGCAAAGGCTCTGTTCAATGGCAATTAGGATTGCAACTGTATCAACTCTGTCTGATAAAGTGTCTAGGAAGCAGCAAGTGAAGGAAAATGTGCATTCTTAGCCACATCCAGATTGTCAGCAACATGCTCCAGGTTTCACTAGGTCTATTATTTCCACCTCCACTATGTACATAAAAGCAATGACTATTCAAACTTCAGCAAACTTCCACTCTAAAAATTAACAGTGATCTCATGTGCTTTACTTACTTTTACTTCCATCAGTTTTACTGATGGGGTAGCAAATTTCTCTCTCATGTTGCCCAGACATTTAAATGAGAGCACACACTGCTTTAGGGTAGCTATTGGAGAGTGAAATGAACTCGTTGCGTTCTATAACCTGAACTGTACAACTCTACTGAAAGCAGAAGAGAAGTGGCACCTTCCTTAGGAGAAGAAAATGAACTACTGAAATGGCTCTTGCACAAAGTTAGAGATTGCAGCTGGCTTTGATAAATCCTCTGGTATTTTATCCTCCTGTAGGTTACTGGAAGAATAGCATGAAGAACCTTTCAGCATTAGTTGTAACAACATATTTGCTGGACATAATCTCCAAGAAGCCTGTTAACTATGCCCATTGCTCCTGAAATGTTCCTGCAGTTTGAGAAAAACAGATATAGATCATAAGTAAATGCAAGGGCAGCATGTACCTCCTCCCACTGATCAGTAGATCTGCAATCTACTTTTCCTCCCTTCTACTTCCAACATGAAGCTGGCATCCCAGTCTTCAAACATACCTATAAATTCATTTGCATACGTGATAGCAGTCCCTTTTACAGGTAGCAACAGATGACATCCAAAATGAAAAGCAAGATTGCTTTAGGGTTAATTCCAGAGAGCAAGCTCTCAAACTGAGCTTTCACAGGTTGATATTCTCTGTTAGATACAGAGGGAACAGTGCATACTGGCAAGAGGATTTCACAGCAAAATGTGAGAGAAGTGGATGAATTGTCCATCATATGAATACTGCTGTTGCTTCACTGGACAAAAAAAAAAAAAAAAAAAAAAAAAAAAAAAAATTGACAGAAACCCAACCACTCCGAAGCAAGCACAATATTTCAAAGCATTTTTTATCTTATGACTCACAAACAGCAACACCATACCAAGAAGGAGATCAACAGCATGTTTTATACTCTTTGCGGAACAACATCTAGTTACTTTGTAGACCAGAAACTGGAGAAAGTTGTAACACCCACTTCATCAGTGGATAACAGCAATTCATCTGTTAGCTATAAAATACTGGTATCAGCAGCTGTTTTCCACCACTCACACAGCACCACAGTTAATACTGGTATGACAGTTGAAATGGCTGAAGTCACCAGCATGGTGTTCTGGATGGGGCTGGGCCTTGCCATGTTCAAAACATACGTTCTAGGTTTCTAATAAGTCAACCTGATCTCTGCTGCCTCATGTAAAATGATTACGAAAGTACTCAAAGGCTTTTCTCTAAGAGCTTTCTAGGATGCAATTAATAACTATAATAAAATGTAAAAATTGTACGCTGAACTGGAATTCAAATAGAAGAGATGAGATTGGCATCTCGCAGTTTCCCACCACCAGTTCAGGCAAGTTTCCCTGGATTACAGAGCATTTCAAAAGCATGTGGTTCTATCTGAAACAAATCAACAAATCAGAGGCTTTATAGCCATAAACCAGCTCTAAACTAATTAAAATGAAGCTCTGAAACTTCAGCTCTGAAGATCTAAACATAAAAACATTGGTAGAATTACCTTTTTTTTTTTTTTTTTTGCAGATAAGGGCCACAGTTACCATCTTGTGAAAGAAGCACTTTATTCCATAGTCAATGTAATATGCCTAAATACCGTGCATACTCCGTGCTTTTCAACAGTAGAAAACATTTTAAACTTCATGTTAAAGCTTGTCTTTAACTTTTTTAAGCTCTCATGACATCAGATTCTCCTGGGATCATGCTCTTTATGGATGATATGCTGACTAGTCAGCTTGATTTGTTTTTGTGGTTGGCATTGTCACGCAGATATGGAAAATGGTTTCTACTCTAAGAATCTGGGAAATTCAGGGAATCAAACCAGAACTTAATACAATTTATGACAGGCATCAGGAAGTACTTAATTTAAGTCTTCTAGAGTAGCTTTTCCATAGGCATCATCACTGGAACAGCTACCAAACTACTATGCATTGTGGATTTCCTGCCATTTACACAATTCTTATGTGTCAGCAGAAAGCAGATGGCATCACCTACAATTGCTTTATGACACTACTGTAGATGAATTTCTGACAGCTCTTTCAGACCACTTTCTTGCCTCTGACTAAATTTATGATATTCTTAATAAAACCATGGAAGTATGTAGGATACACTCTACAGAAAATCACAATTAAAAAGATAGATCAGTCATAAAAACATAACAAAACAAGCCATTCATAACTAAAGATTAACGTCTCAACAGCTCTGAAGGAGATTAATAACATTTATAAGTTCTAATGACATTGCACTTGGCTGGAGTAAATTCACATAGTCACTAAAGGGCACCTGATTTGTGTATCATCATGAAATAGCCTCTCCTCCATTTTGAGAGTTTGGCTTGGAAGTAAAATTAGTATGTCTCTTTGGTCTTTAAAGCAGATTAATAGCCACTTTAAGAAGAAGGTACCACCTAATTAAAAATTACAAAATAAATCAGGCCTCTCCTTATGTTTCATTCAAATCCAGTTAAGCATTTTCCGTGAATTTTCACATTAAATTATTTGTTTCACAAGACTTATTTCCTATTCTTCTTCAACTGAGTAGAGAGGACATTCACACTGACAAAACCTTTATTTTTCTTTAGGAAAATTTATTACTTGAAACTCTGCATTTTAAAACTACACACTACAAAGCTAAAAACAATAAAATGATCCACAACAATATTTGAATACTAGTGAAAAAACAACTATTCTTCAACTTTTCTATGTTTAATTAAATCAGCTATTTCAGTGTATTGTGGGAATACATTTATCAGAACCAGTAGAGACCAAATGTTAATTATGAAGGCCAAGCACAAATGAATAATCTTACGTATAGACCCTGACACATTAGAACTGCAAAGCGCTCTGCAGATCTTATTTTATGAAAATGTACTAAGAGCACAAATGTATAGGCCCTTAGGAAGCAATTATCCCTAAAAGATTTAGCTATAATTCAATCGGAAATATTATAAGAGATTTTTAAAATGGTTTCAAAAGAAGAGGATTATTTTACTTTAACTATGGAAATAGGGGCCCACATGCTTCTCTGAATGACCTCTGTGCAGTTGTGGGCATTGCCTGAAGGGAAGATTTGAAATTGGCCTTTTTGCTCAATTAATACAATCTCCTATGACCAATAACAATGTTATAAAAACTAGGAGTACCAGCTTGACATTGTGGGACTGAATGGCCCACATCACTATAAGGAATGTCTCTGCAATAAATACATTAAATATGGAAATTTTAAATCACATACTGCTAGTATATATGACAGAGATTAGCTAAGAAGTTCTATCTTACCAAAGACGTGCAGATGTTCTATGGCACAATAAGATGAAATGGCACAGTGTAGGTCTAGACAGCATGCCTTATATTTTATTTGTCACATGATCCTCAAGTATGACATGGGATCTAAAAGTGTGTAGAAACAAAAGTATGCAAGAGTGCTTACATCATCTTTGTGATTCCCGGGTCCTGGATCTGGCCAATGTACTGCCACCTCATCTCTCCCACAGTTACAATCTGCCTCTGCTGCTTTGCCTCACTCGGGAGTCTACAGGCTGCTACTGCCTCAGAGAAGGGTGGCAGCAGCTCTGTGAGCTAATATGACTGAAAATAAAGCTGAAAGCTTGCAGCTTATCTTACCTATTAGACTATACTGTCAATGGAATGAAGTAGGTTTCTTGTGGATTGGTCTTACACTTTTTTCTTTTGAGCAACTCACTATTGTGAGATGATTTTAAAAAGTAAGAAAGAAAAAAAAACCTTGTTGGGTTTCGTTGTTAAATGCAGTTCAGGACCCTATAGAGGCAATGACCTCATCTTTTATCACAAACTTTTATGCCATCCTTAATCTAGCTGATGCTGATTACTGTATTTTTATCCAGTTAAGATTGCAAGTATCCTTGTACCACATGTGATGTTTACACTTCCATCACTCTAAAGCAGATCAAGTTCCACCTGATCTGCCACCTATCGCCAAATACATCTTTGCCAAACTGAATCAGACAATATTAATTAAGTTTAAGAGAGTAGGGAATTTTTTTTTTTTTTTTTCTAAAAAAACCTGTATTAATAGAAACTGTCCTGGATAGACAGAGAAGAAATACCTGGAGTCCTGCAGGACAGGTGTTTACATCTGAATTAATAGCATGTAGCACAGTTCCCAGCTAGCACATGGAGGTGGTTAAAGAAATGTAGTTCTCTGGATCACAGTGAAAATAAAAACGCTTGTGCCTGATATTTAACTCTGCACCACAGAGACAAATAGCCAGTCATATTTCTATGAAAAAAGTGAGATGACCAGAGGGTGACCTGCAGCGGGGAGGAGATGGGAGGGGATTGTTGGGTCTGTACATGCATTCTGTGTGTAGCACTTACAGTGCTTACTGAGTGCATATAAGAGGCAGGAGGCGGCAGCTAAGAACACGAGGGTTTCACAGCCAAGGTGTGTGCCAAGGTCCCACAGTGCGTTACCTGTTAGCAGGCTCTGGCCAGGTATTTTGGCACCAGTGACACCCGTTTCTAAAGGGGTCACTGACAAGACTTTCATCGCTACCAGCCGGTCCATATTCTCTAGGCTGTAGCTACACTAAAAAGGAGTGATAAGCTTTTCATTTACATGGGTGCTTAGGTCAGGATGAGTATTCATATGCTATATATGAAAGCTAACTACTATTGCCAATATTTCATATGGGCGTTTTAAAGTTTTCAAGGTCAAGAATTCAACTTAACCCATCAGCCTTTTAAAAAGTACTGATGGACCTGTCCTCACTGTAGGCAACATTAATATGAACCCAGACAAACTCTACAGAGGTACGATATTACAAAAGTTCAACTTTATCAAAAAATTTAAAAGCATTCCCTTTTTCCTCCCCAGACTCTCATCTCTAAAAGACTACGACCAATTAACCTCTAACTTTGAAAAAAATAATCAAAAAATGCCTGTGACAGCCAGAAATTAAATTCTTTAAAGATTAGGTGCTGGGAGAGCAATATCAGGCTTAGAATGAAATCCTAGTAACACTCTGAACTATTAAGTCACTTCTTGCTCTGAAAATATAATTATTCTGTAAGCATTATGTCAGGCGATATTAAATCTAAAAAGTGTAGTTTCAATAAAACATTGCTGTTTTCTAAAAGAAAGACTCTCTGCATAATATTTTCATTGACACAGAGAAAACAAGTCACCATGCAATTAATGAAAAACAATGCTATGTTCAGTAAGTAGCATGCTCGGCAAGCACTAACTTTTAGTGATACCAGACTCAAAACAATACTATTATTGTGGTCAGAAACATCCCTCAATGTTTAGGATGTCTATTTCTAGTCACCTGAGGACAGATTGCTTTCAGTATTGCACACCTGATTTTCACCATAGATTCTGATAGCAATTATAAGCCATGGAACATACACCATTTGTGCGGCATGCAGCCTCTCTCTGTTTAGTCATTATACTTTTTTTTTTTTTACTGAGAAATGTCAGACTACACAAGGATTTACCTTAATTCCTACACTTTGCATCTGTCAAGTTGTCGCATGAATAATGATGTTTCCCCAATATAAAAAAAAAAAAAAAAAAAGAAAAAGAAAAAGGAGGCAGAGGAAAATCTGCCTATAAATTTGATACAGTTGGATCTTACTGGCTAAATCAAACACAGTTTTAAGATGACAACAGAATATCAACCGAGTAACTTCTGTATTTATATTGTCTCTTCACTATCCATAAAAAAAGATTTTTAAGAATATAGTAGTTGAATAGGTGCGCACGATGTTTGCACATCTTACCTGGCATAGTCTCTTATTCTGGCTAGCGGTGAGATTGCTGGTTATGTAGCTATCAATTCCACTGACGTTACAATTTCCCTTTCTCAAAGCAGCAATAACCTGTCACTTTACACTGTCCTTTCTCTGACCCTCTCCCGCCTGTCTGCTCATTTTTATTCTTATTGACAAGACTTATTATTCCTCCTCCCAATTCCAACTAGCTACCCTTTTGCAAATAGTAGTATCAACTATGTGGTCACTAGTAGTATAGGTCAACAATGTTATTAATATAGCACACACTGCTGGGAGCAGATCAAACAGCCATGCTTTAAAATATTAGTTTTGCAAAGGTACCTTGAGTCAAATAGTTGCAGTTTTCTTCATGTTATAAAACATAATATTGCAAGGACAGACCCCAAGAATTTAGCGTTAATTACCAGCCCAATAATTGGGAGGATATGTTATTCTTTTCTTGTTGTTCTCATATACAAAATAAAATAAAACCATAACAGAAGGGTGCTGTATCTGTGTTTAAAGAAGGGGTTGTTGGCAAACACCATAGCTCACTTCTGCCGAAATGTACACAACTGATATATGCAGCCCAGAAAGCTGGCACCAGGGGCTTACAACCTTAATTTGCCTGCAAGAAGAAATGGAGATTTACCTTCAGAGCACGTTCTTGATTGTTTTCAGCAGTCAGATGTCTCGTGTTGTTTGCTGAAGTCTGGTTCTGCTCTTTCAGATGATGAAGCTCCTGCTCCAGCCGTTTGCACTGCAACGAGGAAAGAATCCCATTAAGTAGAGGAGTGTGGGCATATTTTTTTCAACAAGCCAAACGAATTAACGTAAATAACCCTATCACTATTTCTGCAGTAGAGGAAGCATCAGACAAAAGCAAGGTACAATCTCAGATCAGTCCTAGAGCTACGTTTTCTAAATGTGCATCATTATTCAGTTTCTTCCTGGTCCAATTGTATGCCAAAAAAAGCCCAATTTTAGTATCAGATAAAGACATTTTTCAGGATGTTTTAAAGTCTTAAAAATTATAAAGATGTCAGGTTGAAATTCTGCTCCTGGTTATGCCAATATAATGACGGATTTTGGCTTTTATATATGAAGTAAGTGGATATAAAGGAAGCAGTATGTGGTTTTAGAAAAGCGAGCAAATTCAAGACCCTCCTCCCAAATCTAGGACCCAGCTTTTTATCAGAAAATATACATACAATTTTTATACTTGTCTTTTTCACACTAAGAGATTACTCTAAATCCCAAACACACACCACATCTTGAAAGAAAAGAGGCTTTAAGATTTTTTTTTTTGTTTAAATATTTAACTTAATGACAAAGAATGAAAAATTTAACATTTGCTACTGTGTGGATACACACGTATGCTTACTGCTGTCAGCCAAACATCTATTTTAAAGATTAAAGATCTGCAAATTGTGAGCTAAATTATATTCCATTGTTTTTTTTTTACAGTAACCGTAAGAGGTCTCGCCGAGTTACCTTGGTCTGAAAGAGTAATTAGTTGTCAGCAGACAGTTCATTGTCTTATTAAAAAAACCCAAACTGTTTTACACAAAAAGGCAAAGCAAAACAGACCAGGAAGATGTAGGGGAGCAACTGTTAGAACTAGGGAAAACCATGATATTAACAGGAACATTTTAAAACACTATATTACAAGCAAGAAGTCCGGATATCACCGCCAAACCCCAAAGACTCTGTTGGAACAAAAGACAATTAATTGATAGAAAGTATTTTAATGAATACTTTCTAAAAACACTAGTAAGAAAGGAATGAAAATCGTCATATAATGCCCATGTAAGCACTGCTGTCTCAAATGAAAGACCCGGAAACATCAGTCTCTTGTGCTATCTTAGCAACTGCGGAAGACACAGAACTGAGCTTCCCATCAAGTGGATACAACCTATTCCTGAACAATTCAGTACATGGGACAATGAAGCACAGCTCATGCCAACTCTAAAAAGAGAAAGACTGTGAAACAGAGAGCTGTAGGACTGCAAAAATTATAACTGAGATCTAAGTAAAATAAGGAGTACTGAAGGATCTCCAGACCGAAATTTTAAGAGACTTACGAATACATACACTTCTTAAATACAAAATAAGTCCTTAACAATGTATTGCACATCAGGTATCCAGCATAGTATATAAAACAGAATGATTCAATCCTTTATTTAAGTAAGTTTCAAGTAATTGTAGGTGTCCAAGAGTACTATTAAAAAAATTCAATTCACGTATCTGTTGTTTTATTGGATCACTTCTGTTAGAAATCTGGCTCAATTCTAATAGGATTACTTATTTTAAAGGCAGCAAATCTCTCTGGCCTAGTGCATTCCCTCAGTGTCTGTTGTGAAGTTCCTTAATGCACAGTTTCATTTTTATTGCAAGAAAAAGACACTTTCCCAAAAATAGGGAAATACAGAAAAAAGTTGATACATTTGATTTCAAATATTTTTTAAAGACTTAAGACATTTAACATCTATCACGCACACACATAAAAAAAAAAACACAAGTCACAGAATCACAGCTGTAACTCTTTTTCCATGTCCAGCACGAAAATTATGTGTCCACAGACACGAAGGTGCTAATAAAACTATTGAAGAAGTAAACCCAGATTATGCAGGTTTTTTCTCTAGCAGCTTTTTTTCTCTACCACACGTGATCTAAACACCATTTAAAAAATAAAATCAATCTACTACTACAGGCATTATCATGACACTTTACATATTACATCATGTAGTATCACTTTTCTGCTTTGCCAACACTTTTCTTCAAAACAGTGCTTTGGAATTCCCAATTTGACAACAGCACAGGTTTCTTACAGTAAAGATTATTAAACAGACCAAAACCTTAATCTACCTTTAAAACATGAATTTATATTCAAGTATTCTCTTGACTGCAAAAGAGAAGTGAAAATGCGCCAAGAGCAAAACCTAGCTAAAGCACCATACAGAAAAAGATCTTGATGTTTAGGGCAGGTTGCACAATTAAGGGTGCAATCTTATTCTGCTCTTCACTCTTGTGAAGACAGGACAATGAAGCAAACAGCAGCAGTGGGACTCTAGTATCATGCATCATATAAAGCATTTATGATAAAGACGCAACACCAGTAACATAAAGCGGACTTTCCTATCAAGTCAGCTTTGACATGATTACATTCACATCAATCTTGGTAGCATTTTGTAATTAATATTTAATTTCATTTCCACTGAAAAAAAACCCTGGGTATATTCAATCAGCACACTGCTTGAATCCATTTCGAGGGTATCACTGAAAGAAATGGTGATCTAATCTGACCTTTGCACATAGGTGTCTTAATATGTTGGAAACAATGTATTAACAGAAGATGTTCTGAATTATCAATCAAAATGTATTTATTTCTAGCTGTCTAGGAAGTAAAATCTTTAATTATCCTGTTCATGAATGTATTATAGTAATATTCTTAAATGGCAATGTTGTGTATGTCTTACTAAAATTTTATAGCCTAAAATGCTTTGATATTTGAATTACTTTTAAAACATTAAAATAGCATTCTAAAAGCACTGTTTTTCACAAGAACAAGAGCATATGAAATTTCTGTGTAGTCTTACTGTAAAGAAAAGTTTTAAAAATAGAATTTAAAACAATGCAGCCCTTCTTTTCATTTGAGCCAACATTTTTTGAATTCTGTGTCATTGGTTGTTAGCAAGGTCCAGTAAAAATAGATGTTCTTTAAAAGAACATGTGTTTTTACTGGTTCACACCAGGGCTCTCAAATGCCAACAGCTGCAAGTAAGAAACTGGATTTCCTTCTAAAAACATATATAAAAATACTTTTTGGAACACAGTGAAGAGAGGACATCGTCCAATTCAGTACTGGCAAAAAGGAAGTGTTGGATGTATCCTTCAAAGAAATATGAAAACTAAAGGAAGTGTTTCATTTTAAATATTATAAATAAGAATGTCTAAATCCTGTTATTCCAAACTTGTGAAAATTCATACTTGGGAAGCATTCAAACAGAATCCTCCCAAAGTCAGAGAGAAAATGTTCTGTGCAACACAGGTTGCCTAAATATCTGATCTGAGGTGTAACTGTGCACTTAGAGAAAGTTCCCATGAATTTATCACTTTATGAAAGACAGGCTGTTAATTGAGAAAATGGCTTTTTTACCTCAGATTCTTTGAGCATATCAAGGAATATAAGAGCAGCGTAGGTGGATGTCAAAGAGAATATGCCTTAATCAGACTTTGCTAAGTAAAAGATATCAAAGCCTCACAAATGGTAACATCATTTTATAAAGGTTTCACACCACAATCCACCAAGAATTAGCTTCATCGTGGGTTTTACTGTGTCCATTCAGAGTTCTGCAGCCAGAGAGGCAATAATGAACATAAAAAAAAAAAAGCGCCTCAACCAGAAAAAGGCTTCCTCTCTTCTTTCAAAGCCTCATATTTGTTCTCCTCTCTGAATATATTTCCCTCAAAAAGTCTCCTACCTTAGCTAGCCTCATTCAGGTGGTAACGTACTTGTTAGACAGTGAACCTCTTTAAGCCTACTCCAAGTGTTCCTTGAGCAACCATCAGAGCCCAACAGTAGTTTTCACTGCAACATCATCCATTCCCAGCAACAGGCTCTCAATCTTCTTTTAACCATACTTCCACAGCGCAACCCGTCTGTGCTCTTCTAAATGCACCCAGTCTTTCCAAACAAATACCCCCACATCCAGCAAAGGATATATCACAAACAGCTAAGACAGAAAATGAAAAGCAAAGTAAATAACATACCAAAAGGATAAGAAGCAATTCAGGCAGAAAAGAAAGGATAGACAGCAAGTATGCCTGTTCTCCCCTCCCATCTTCTAATTTAATCCATTAGGCTACCAGTGAGCCTTTTTTAACGAGCATCAGCTAACATGATTCAGCAGAATGAGGATGTTTGTGAGAAGCACTGGTTCAACCCGCAGCAGGTGCTGACCCTTTTCAGTCACTAGGCAGTTGGGAGGGCTGAGAATTGCACAGGGAAAATCCAGACAAACTGCAAAAAGGGGCGCCTGCTAAAGGGGACACTGATAGGTCAAGAAGTGGACCAGGAGAATATCACTGAGTAAAGTCCTCGAGGCTTGACCAGAAAGAGACTATTGAAAGATGGTCCTAGTTCCAGGTACACAAAAGGAGTAAAGGCAGTTTAGAATAAATTGAGTATTTCAGAAGATAGAAAATCAATGCAGATAACCACTTAATAGTGTTTGGCCTTTACTAGAAAATGAGGCTGCATTAACATATCAAACATAACTTTAGCACTTGTATAAACAAATCATCTTTAACACGCTGTCAGCTTTTCTGCATTTTCTTCTTCAACTTGTACCTATAACATGTTAAGCCAGTGTTAGGGTGCCTGCCATGACTACACAGACCGATGAGTTATTTTTGATTGTTACTAAACATGATTCTTCAGTGAGGTGTTCTGAAAGCAAAAGGTACAGACATTACACAAGACTAAAGAAAAATGTGCAAGCCACTGGAGAAGTAACTTTAGTAGGGGCAAAGATGGAATACAGCAAAGCAGTAACATCCAGCAGAGCAACCCCCTGCCCCCAACCATTTGGTGCCCCCACAGTTTGTTTATATGAAGACAACACCTATTCCCCGAGGCCTCATGCTGAAGCATATTTAACTGCGCTACTCAGGTCAATCAGACTGTCCATGTGCTTTCAAACAGACATAAATGTTTTGCTACACCAGGGTCCCTGGCTCTCATCTCACTGAACTAGATAGTAACATCAAGTGCATTACTAATTTTGCATTTCAGCTCAGAGTTGACCCAGTGAAAGGGTACTGTGACACTCCTTGGCTGAGGAAGCAACAGCTAAAGCTGAATATAACAGAAAACCTTAACACTTCCTTACTACGAACGCACCCTTGGTGGCTATTTAATCCTGTTACATCTATATTTGCTTTTAATATTACTATATAGCATCCAACGTTTTCCGTCGTCTTTCATTAAAAGGAATCAAAACTAACCCCTCCTGAACTTATGGCAATATGCTGGGGGAAAAAAAAGAGTCAACACATTATGCCATTTATATGCTAGGAAAAAAAAGGAATTGATTTGCCTCTGTTAATACAGATATGAGGGTCAAAGTCCAATGAAACAAATGTACTATGACTAACACGAGGCCAAATTCTCCACAAAGTTCTTTCCTGAATTCTGAATTACATTTTATTGTTTCATCCAATTAGTACATATAAAAGGTAGTATTTTATGAAAATATATTTGTTCATCTAGAGTCCTCGTCCAAACATGCAATGCTTATAATCTTATGAATCAACACTGGCATAAACACACAACACTTCACTGACGAGACTACTGAAAAAAGGGTCAGTATGTAGATGGAGGAACCACAATGTGCTTCCCCTGTTCTTCAACCCCACCTGAAGCCTGGACTACTGGCTGAGCAGGGTCAGTGTGGTGAGGTGGGTGGACCTTTGGTCTGATCTGATCCCATCCAGTCAGTCTTATGTGGTCTCTGGAATTTAGTCATAGATCTTGTACATAACCACAGCCTCCCACAAACAGCTTCATTCTGTCATTAAATTTAAGGTAACATATTTTTATTCAAGTCAGACAAAAATCAAAAGTGAGTGCATAGTCACTTACCATGGGTCAGCCAGTGCATAATTACTTGATTGCATATCAGGGCCTTCACTTTAATCAGTGAGTACTCTATCATATTCTGTGGACTTTTATGCACAAAGACCTTGCTGAACTGGGATCTCAATTCCTGAAGTAGTGAGAAATAAAAATAACCTAGTTCCTACTAAATAAGCTGGGAAAATGGTTTATGTCCTCCAAATTATGGGAAAGTAGGAGTCCATCTGAATGGCAGATGAACTGTTTACCAACAGGCATTTTTTCCTTTATGCGTTTTAAACAAAATGCTCATCAGCAAAGTAAATGACACACCGTATCCTGATGGAAAATGCAGAAATACCATTAAAAGATGAGCTTATGGGATACCAGGATCCTACTACTACACATCATAATACTTTCAGAAGTGATAAATTGCAGGTATATTTTGAAATTAGTTAACACATATTCACTGCAATAAACAACTGAAGTACAAATAATTATTCTAGACATCAAACATGAAAAAGATGAAAAAACATGGCTACTTTTTCACCTGTTATATTTTTCAAGTCATCACCTGTGGAAATGTGAATACAATAAACAACCATGTGAAGCAAACAAAACCAATTCAACTGATTCTTCTCTTAGTTTATTAGTTTGTTCACCTTTTCTTACTTCGTTTATAATGATCTGCCATTCAGAACAGCTCCCAGCTCAAAGATGCCGAATGGAATGCAAGTGTTCTCAGTTTGACAGCCCTTCTCTCCCCCTCCCCTCAATATTTTTTTTTTTAACAGTCTGCCCCTTGTCCCAAATTCATCATGATTTCTGGAGAGGCAAACATCTTGCACCACTTGGATGCTGCACAACTCTTTCCTTTGCAGACAAAAATAATACCAAAGTCATCCAGTCAAAACACAAACCAACCTTTGGTGTCACTGTGAATTATGTACTTTGAACTGCAGATGTTTGGAAGCACTCATATTTATATAAATAGATTTTATCCTTTTTCTTCTAAAATAATAATTTTAAAAGAAATAAAGAAATAAATGAGTTTCTACATAATAATCACTACAAGGATTTTTCTATTAAATCATAATTTTGAATTAAGGCTTTCTAACCTCTGGAAGAAAAGACTTTCTTCAAAGTTCTGGCAAACCATCAACAAATGTGTTTAAATGATTATTTATACAATGCCCAGCAGCTTAGAACTACTGGGATTTCAAGAAAAAGAACTGCTTTTGTAGAGCTTAGGCCTCAGAAACATATGCATCTTTACAAATTTCTATTCTATTAGTAAGAGAAACACTTAAATGTAAACACCTTTTTTTTTCCAGCAGGGCAATGGTGTCTTGCTCCATCAGAAGCCATAAAAAGATATGCATCAAAATACCAATGAAACACTTTTTTCTTTCTTGTCACTGTAAGCCAGCTGGAACCTGCAGCATTAAGGCAGATAATATGCTGTATACATGACTTGGTTTCCTCCTACCTTTCCTTTCCCTTTCTATTTCTGAACACTTCAAATTGGAGCAAAACAAGCTTTCACTTATTTTGATTTAACTGTTAAAGGAACTGTAAGTGCATAAAAAGACATTCAGAAAGACGATAAAGTTGAACTGTTTCCACTCTTCATGTTAACAGTCCTTTCATGTGCAGCTATTCAACAGTGCTGGGTAGCCCTATGATATTCACCCACCCAACTCCATTCTGTATATATTCTTACACTTCCTTTCAGTGATGACATTTCAAAGATCAAGACAAGCTTGATCTACTTCTCAAAGAGCTCAGCACATACAGACTTTCCTAATCAATGACACTCATTATAAAAAATGTGCAAGGAGAAGAAGAGAAAGGAAAACACGATGGTCTCAAGCTATAGGTGATTCATAGATCATCAGCCAAACATTTATTCATGAGGCTGCACTGGGTCTGAAATTAAGCAAAAATGTGCTCAACTAACCTAAGAGTGTTTTTTTTCCTAATTGCCTGTCATATATTAATAAGTGACTTCTGTTTTACGTGGAAGTCACATTATTAATTCAACTTTTTAATTTCATGCCTGTAAGTCTAACAAGTAATGGATAAACTGTGCATGTAAGCTGATGAGTAGTACGCAAGGTTAGTAGACTTGTTCACAACCCCCCCCACCGCAGAGTTGTAGAGACACTGGCAACTGGCATAGTACAATGAATTTCATATAGTTTGCATGTCAGTTATAGTCAAAAGCAAAGGAAATTACCAATACTCCCAAATAACTCAGCAAATGGAAAATAGTAATTAAGATTTTATCATAAGTGGGAAAGACCATTCAAGATTCTCTTTAAAAGCAATGACCAAAAAAAAGAAAAAGTAAATCTTTATTAGCTAAATTCTAAATCACCAAGTAAAAATCTGTCAGTACAATAATACTTAGACTAGGATCAGTTTTACTTTCAATGCATGGCAGCAATTCCTGCATACAGATTCAAGAGACTATTTCAGAGTAGAAACTTCTGCGTAGAAAATAATTCAGAGTAACTAACCTCAACATCTTTAAAAACATTTAAAGAATAAAAGTACACAACACCAAAGAGGTCTTGGAATAAATCTGCCATTAAAGCAGGTCATGTATTAGTATACTACTTACAAGAGAACTAGAACTGAAATACCCTACTGACTACCTGAAATAATTTCTACCCTGGTTGAGCAGTAAGTAGTACTGCAAGAAAGGTCCCGAAGGAGCCAGTCAGAGCAGCTGAACATTAAAATACTATTCTGATCTTCTTTTACTTACGGTCTTAGTATCTATTTTCCAAGTCAACACAACTCCCACATACTCATTTACCCACTATTTTGCAAGGCAGCTTTGGTCATTCTAAACTCCAGTGCTAACTACTGTGTGATTCCTTAGCGCGTTGAGCTGTAATATTATGAAATGGGCTACTGCAGTCACAATATTTGGTAAATGCAGATAACCTAATATACCACTGATTTTCTGTCTTCAGTTAGATAGGGACAGATACCTCAGTAGCCATCACATGGGCTCAAAAAACAATCACTTTTTATTCCTGCAGATTTGTAGATCCTACACATGTTCTTTCTAAGATGGAAATATAATCACAGAATCACAGAACGGCTGAGGTTGGAAGGAACCTCTGGAGGTTATATTTCCCAATTCTTCTGCTCAAGCAGGGCCACCTAAAGCCAGTTGCCCAGGACGACAACTAGACAGTTTTTGAATATCTTTAATGAGGGAGAGTATACAAGGACTATAAAAGACTATGTATTCCTAACAAAAGGAAGGAACATGAATTTCAGAAAGCCATGAACTTTATTTTTACTAGCCATTTTACTCTCTTGTTTTATTTCTCCTCCTTCGTTGTTGAAAGGAGGAAACACAAGTCTCCCTTCTCCGGTTTCTTTAGTCTCTCCCTCCTTCAAATGTAGCATCTTTCCTCCTTTCTCTTGTATGGCAGAATGTACACATAGTCTAATTCTCAATTTTCATCTTGGACTGAGTGAGGTCCACTCCACTGCACTGTCTCATTTTTGTCTACATTTTTGCTTCGTCTTGTTCCCATAAATACTCTCTTTATTATGTGATTCTTTTCAATAACTCTTCTTTAATTATACACAGTGTTTGGGGATGTTATTAGTCTTGATAAACATTGACTAACCACTTTTTCCAACACTTAAACGAAGCTAGTAAATAGGACTTCCTTGTTTCATGGTATGAAAACTTAGCACAGAAAGTTTAAGAAGCTTTATCAACCAACAAGATCATGTCAGAACTGGGATTACTACATCCAAAACCTTTGCTTTACTGACGATCAAATGATATGGAGCTATTGCTTCCCATGGCCACGTGTTTTGCTGGCTCCTCAGAAACGTAGTCAGTTCCATTACAACCAGATGGCCCGTGGCCAAGAGACAGCTTGTCAAACATCTGACACAACACACCTTGACAGATAGGTGATAATTGGTTTTGTTTAAAGCCTTTCCCCCACCCACAGTTAATAATCTGCAGTGCTGGTACTGCAAAAAACATATATAGTAGAATGGCGATAGTGTTGGCTGATACACCTGGGTTTTCAGCCATATAAACTAGTGAAGGTGTGTGAAAAGGAGAAATTTTAGAAAGAAACATTCCCAGCATGATCTTCCAATTAGATCTAGAAATTAGGAATCTGATTCTCAGATATGTGCAAGGCACTCAGCTGTTCACAGAGGTATGTTTTGAAAAAGGGTAACCTTGTTTAATCGAACATAACCAATATTAGCTGACAAGAAAACAAAATTTGGTAAACAATCTGTCATTCTAATGAGCTGGTTTTCAAATAATCTTCCATGGATTTTCTTAAAATCCGTAAGCAAACAAGACTATTGCCTAAACGTTAAGTTGGCATTTACTGCACAAAAGGACAGGAATACTTCTGGTCCATTTTTAAATATGACCACATTATTCGAGAAAACAGTATCATGCATCACTGTATAGATGCCACAGTTTTTTAATCTCTTGATTCAGATATTGTAATCATGGGATTGCAGGTGTTGCTCATAGTACACACTATCTGTTTGTCCTGATAAATACTGTACTCTCAACTGAGCCATCAATTGGTTAAGTGGCAGTTCTTCGATTTTTTTTTTGTGGAATGTGTTCTCCCAAGACTTCTTTAACGTGCAGTAGAAGCTACTTTAAACTAGAGACTATAACAAACGAAACCAGCTAAATAGGTAGGTAAAAACACAAAGCTCTGTAGATATGTGAGGGACAAGAAATACTTTTTGAATAAATGACCTGAATCAGTAGTATTTGCTCTTTCTCCATGGAAGCAACATGCTTTTTTAGGAAACTTTGATACTAAACATCACAACTATCTGAAAGCAATATTAATATCAGTGCTTTAACAGTCTGAGAATAAGTGTGAAAATGGAGTAACTAATTATAAATCGACAAATATTATGAAATCAGTTTCTTTCTCACCAGTATAGAGATCTCAGTAACAGCAAATATATAAAATTTATCTTTCAGACATCTTTTCAAATTTGCTCAAATGCACTGAAAAGTGGAATAAAAATATTTTTTAAAAATCAAGAAATTAATCAGTTTTGCACAAGCTTAAAATGAATTATACATAGAAGACAAAGGCACCCCACAAAGAAATGTTTAAGAAAGTAAATAAAAGCTCTGCAAAACTAAAACAAAACAACAGATTTAGAAATTATGTCTTGCTCAGCTTCAGTAATACTGAGAAACATCTGTATGATTTTGGTACATGAGTAAGACTTTTCAAATATCAAGTAGTGGTTTAATCTGAGGATTTTACCCCTGTGACAAAGTTCAGTTTTAGTTTCACTGAAGTGTTTTACAGGGATCGATGTGACTAGCTACCCAAATAGATGCACACTTCTCAAGAGGATTGACTATGCAGCTTTGAATTAACAGCCACCTAAAAGCTTTCAGATGTTACTGAAAGGCAGAAATGCTTAAACTTAAAATCAGCTGCCTTTGACACGTGCAGTCACCAACATTTCTCTCATCCAACTCAAAGCTTCCTGGCAATTCCATCCCTCATGTGTAGAGGGTAGGACAACCTAAGCAGGAAAAAAATAAAAAAAACACAAAGCTAGAAGAATGTTATGACAACTTCTGAAAGCAAAGTGATGGGCCTGCCTGCCAAAACAAACAAAACGGGTAAATGCATGACTACTGCTGAGAAGTGTCTGGATACCATAGAAGACAACACACACGACATAAAGAGAACATGTCACGAGACACACAGCTGCTGGCTAGCCCTACAGTAGAAAGCAGGCTGATATGACTCTTTAGCACAAGGGATTAACAAGGATTTTGCTGTTTCTTCTGGGAGGCTGGCACTGGTTGCTTTCATTTTCACAGTGAGCGTTTCAAGACTAGTTTTGCAGGCTGAGATTCAGTTACAGTCCTAACATTTGGATTGTGGATGGGACCTCAAGCAATGAGGCTGAAAAAATGCTTGCAGATTGAGAAAGAATACTTTGTCTCAAAGCTACAGAAGATGAAGGAGGTAAATTCACAGAGAGGGCTGGTGTTCACTCCTGTGCTAAATACAACCCTGCAGAGCTCTTTCAGGCAAATATGAGTGAAATCTATTGTTTCCTAATGTTGCTGGGACCTGTAATACAATCTCTATCTGAGGTATGAAATTCCTCATCATGATTACAACATGACTTGGAAGGAAATCTTGCCTGTTGGTCATCTCATGAGACAACTAGGAGCAAAGTGCTCATAGACGCTCTCCTGATACTGAGCTTTACTCTGTTTTTTGGGTTTTATCCTCAAAAAATGTTTTGCATCCCAGAAAATTGTTTATGTTTTGGTAATACTTCTGCAGATAGCAGAGAAAGGTGCTACAGCTAATTAAGAAATAAGCAACTCAGCGTAACTGAAAGATGACCAGTAACTGCAGCAGAACTTTGATTAACAGATTTACATGTTTACAGATGCTAATTCATTAACTAGAGGTAATATTAAAAATCCCTCTCCTCTTAAAAGATAGTATCAATTCTATGTTACCAACAATATAAAGTATACATGCAGAAGCATTACTGCCGATTACCCTGCATCAGTACATTACACCAATAAAATATCCTGTAGTTAGCCACCTGTATTCTGTATTTCTGATAACTCCAGAGTTGCAAAAAGTTGTCATACTTTAATGATATAATACTGTTCTTCATCCACAGTTAATTTTTTTGTTATAGCTAAACATAGAATACTTTTTACATAATCACAGCTTCTTAAGGGCCTTTACATATTTGTACATATTTGAATTGACATTTAAAGAAGTATTTTCAATACAAAAGTAAACTATAAATCAAAATATGATATTTTGTGCTGACTTTGTGTATATCTACAGCATATGCAACAGTAAATACTTTAAAAACACTACTGAAAAGAATGACAATGAAACACTAACTTGAGAAAGCATTAAGAAGTTCCCTGACAACAGCATCTTAAAATCGCATGCCGATTACGTGCAATAGGAAAGCCTGTCCTTCATTTGCAATAGAGGGTAATGGAAGCTAAATTTTTCTTGTTCTCAAGCAACTCAGCTTGAAAAATAATTAACAGTGAATAAACAGAACATGGAAAAGAGGGTAAATCCTAGATACTCACCATCTGAAGCACGAAACAGTAAAGCCATACAACAAACAAATGTAGGCATACTTGGTGAACAAGACATAGATAAGTTAATGCTACTGTTATCTTTCTTTCATAAAGAGAATATTGATAGATTTCCTTGCTCCACTTTTTTTTTTGCAGGGCCACTACACATTTTAGACCAGAATATGTAAAATAACTTCAACAAGCCCGAGAACTTCCAGAAATTGATTAATGGCTTCACAACCAAAAAAAACGTTACAATGTCCAGACCAAAGAAAGAGGCAAAATTGTTACCTGTTCATTGAAGAGCAATTAAAAATCTAGAAAGAAATCGAATAGAATCATAGAATTGTCTAGGTTGGAAGGGTCCTTTGAGATCACCGAGTCCAACCATCCACCTAATACTGCCAAAACCACCACTAAACCATGTCCCTAAGCACCATATCTACCCGTCTTTTAAATACCTCCAGGGATGGTGATTCCACCACTTCCCTGGGTAGCCTGTTCCAATGTTTGAGAACCCTTTCTGTGAATAAATTTTTCCTAATATCCAATCTAAACCTCCCCTGGCCACAATCATCTACCATTCTGTTGAAAATGAGTAATCAGCTTATCATCATTACAGTAATTTTTCCTCACATCCTCTGTTACTGCTTGACCTAAACTTCCTTACTCACCACCTGTCTTTACAGCTGAACACACATGTTGAATCACATGGATGACTGTGGAGTGCATTGCAATGCTAGAAGATAGGTAAATATTTCACTTTAGGGACTCTGGGGGAAAAAAAAAGTCAACAAAAAGCAGGTCTATTAATTCTTCTTAGCTCCATGTCCCACAATATTCTTAGTCAACTACTGATGTTGCGGTAGTGGCACTATCAGCAATATAGTTTGGCTGCTATTCTTTGAAGGCACTCCACTGCCCAATTAAATCTGAACTTCATATTCTGTGTGTCATTTTATTTGTGATCTATGCTATTAGTTTGAAACCTATTTCTCCTTGCAGGAAACAAGTTCATTTATGTGTTGTGGACAGGTCAAAAATCTTCACCAGAAAAGTCTGCATATAAAGTAGTCTAATAATTTTCAAACTAAAAAGGCTGAATATGAACGCACTGGAATACTTTCTCCAAGAACACTGATAGCTTTTACTTCCCTTTAGCTATTTCTTTCAATTTTTTTTATGAATCTAATTCTCCTTGAAGTCATCTCATTTTTATCCTTAATTTAACGCAATACACTAGCAGAACTTTATGTAACTAATTTTTAAAATATTTTCTTGGATTAAATGGATTTTTTCCATTTCTGTACTTAAAAATAATGAAGCTTTGAACTTTTATCTAAAGTTCTCAATAACTCTCAGAAATTTCCATTGAAGAAACACAATTTGCACACTACTATGCATGGGGGGTGCAATTTGTAATTTCTCTCACCTGTCTCTACTTCTTATGCTGAGTTTTGCACCATGGACTGCTATCTGAGAACATGAACTGGATTCCTTTCTTGATTAAAGCAAACTCGAAAATGTACTCCAGGAACACACCTAGTGCATTCTGACCTAAAAGAGTATTCAGTTCATAGGACTTGACTACAGCTAGTCCAAAGTAAAAATCAACCAAACAAAAAAACTCAAACCAAAAAATGCAACACCCCCCTCCCCCCTGAAACACGTTAATGTGGATGTCAGATGCTGAGAATTATTTCATAGTCCAGATCTACTCGTATTTGTTCACACTACTTGCTAGTACAGACATAATCAACCACAAAGTTGCAACTGTGAACATTCAGGAAGTGGGATGTGGGTAAAAGCAAGGAGGGAAACGAACACGCAGGTCAGACATACTAACCATTTCAGACTCCCCATTAAACATAAATACGAAACACAAAAATCTTGTTTGTCGCCTATCAAAAGAATTTTTATACAAACTCATCCCAGTATCCAAAATAACAAAGTATTTTTGCAGAAAGATTTCTTAGAAAGCTGCCTAAGAAAACCAGCTTTTAATACGAAACACACAGATGGATATATTTTTTTTAATTTTTAAGAAAATCAGAGACATTTTATCCAACAGGTAAGCAAACTGAAATCTGATTCGACTCTCAGTACCTAACTTGAAACTGTGAAGCATTAAGTCTTGTGGAAAACTTACTTTAGGTACCTCTAAAATAGTTCTGGTGCCTATAGAACTTATTGTATGCCTGGTGAATCAGTCTCCTCTTCAGAAGGAATGCTGTTTGAATTCTGCTTGTATCACATTGGAAAATTTATGGGTTGTTGTACTGAAACAGGCGATCAATAAGCATACAAAACATTTTTCCTCTCTTTCGTCCTAGGGTTTTGACATTAAATATTTAAATTAATTCTAGAAATTGGTTTGGAAGACTAAGCTGTGTGAACCTAGAGCTTAGCACCACGATAGATGAGTCAAATAGCAATTAATCAAACAAGCTTGCATGCAAATTTACTGTCATTTTCAAAGGGGTGAGGAGTTTCTAGGTACTGAAGAGAAGATGAATGTTCAACTGGAAATTCATTAAAGTTTACAATTAAAGATACAAAGCTTGATCATGCCCTCAAATACTATGCAGACATGTATTTTCTGAATTCTGCACAACACAGTGTTTGCAGAGGAACAACAGGTGATTTAACAATGCAAACAATGATGTGTCTTGGGGCATCATTCAGCCAAAACCTTATGGCAGTGAAAGGAAGAAATGTAGTATCAATTAAAAATTTGCTTCAGAAGTTCAAAAAGACAAACCGTAATCCCTCTCTTCAAGGAAACACTGCATTAAGATTTACATATTTACTCATACTTAGCATTCATGGACTAAATACAAAAGTTCAGTATAAGAGCTCCTTAGGGTAATTTCCTTCGGATCCTCCTTTCCCTCCCACTAATGACCTACCAGCTGACCTGTACTACCAGCTGTGCAAAGTATTAACTCAAAAACTACCAGACCTCATGCAACCAAAGCCTCACTGAAGTCAAACTAAGGAGTAAGCTGCAGAATACTCACTTGCACTAGTGAAATGCTGACTCCAGTGAAATCAAAGGGAGTTTCATGCCCCACTACCAGATACCTGCCTACAGAGAAATCACCACCTCTGCTACATCAGTGCAAGAGACCAACTGACTCTACTGAAACAGATGTGTAATGTCTCCAAATCTTCTTCTATCATCCTGTCTGAACACCTAACCTCTCCTCAGCTTTCTTAATGCCTTGAGAACTGAGAGTTGCATACAGCGAGCAAAAAAAAACCAGCACACCATGACAAAAGATTAAACAGGTGTTATTCTTTTGGGGAACATTTTACACAAAAGGAAAACCCAACATAAGATAACAAGAGGATTCTGTTTGGCCAGTTTACTCTCTATTTTAGTCTCCAGTGGACTAAAATTCCTACTTCAGAAGAAAAAATTACTTTATACATCTTCTGAACGTAGCCAAATATTTAACTGAGTATTCCCCTGGCGAATACTCATGCTCCAGCTAGCACAAATATATCTGAGGTAGAAAGTCAGAGCATACCTAATCATCTCAGAAAGTAAAGAATTATTATAATTTTTCAAGCTGGGTTTGATTTTAGAAGTAAGCAGCCAAGTAGGGAAGAACCTGCCCTTTTCTGAGATGCAAAAGATTCTTGATGCTCTTCTGCATCATTCCCAATAGTTTTACTCCATGCCTCCCAACTACAGCAGTCACTGGCTCTGTTTGGCACTTTGAAAATTCCATAACTGGTGAGATTCAATTGGTTTATTCTGGGAAGCAGCAAAGAACACAGATTCAACCACGTTCAGTATAATATGGACTTCCTAAAACATGGATTTAGTCAAACTTTCAAAGGATTATCTTTATTTAGGAACACAGGAAATGAAATGGGACATTATAAAGCACCATTCCAGTGCAACACAATCAAATGGAAAACTAATATGGCTAATCACAACAATTGCTAGTATAACTTGGCTTTTTGTGATCTTACTTCAGGATCCATTTTACTCATCATTACCTCCAAAGAAGAGACGTCTGTGAGGTTTACCTGAGGCCGCTAATGTGAATACCAATAAAACTGACAAACATTTTTTCAACTCCTGTTTCTTTTCTCCCTGCAGTCACAGTCTATATTTTATTACATATCCCTATTGCTTCCTCTCAGGACTTGGACTAAATTTGCAGGGCAAAAGGGCCATCTTGCTCAACTCTCTCTGTTAACCCATCCTGTTGGCACGTAATTTCTCGATGCCCATTCATCTGCTAGCTCTCAGAAAAAAGCACTGCAAACAAGGGCAACAGGAACTTGATGTTGCCTGCCCCCCCCAAAAAACAGCCATAAGAATGAACCAGCATGGTCCTCAAATTACAATAAACATCCCCTTTACCTTCACTTTCCTCCTCAAATAAGCCTGTGACCAAAATAATGAGCACCCCGTAGCAGCTGCCTGGTTCACAAACAACTGTGAATACAGTGTCCTACCTTTCTTTTTCCTGTTCCCAAATATCAGTGGCAAAAGGGAAAAGGTAGTAGAGGAAGCACGCTGGCAGAGTAGCGAAGAGGACACTGTCAAATGTGCTCCTGCCACCCAAGAACTCAATCAGTATCCTTAACCAGGAAGTGTAGAAAGGGCATCAAAACACAGCGTTTAAAACTGAACTACTAATTCAAATTACCAAAAATAACATCCCAAACTGTGGTTTGAGTTATCCTAAGATAAGAGAGTCGTAAGGCATTGTAACCAGTCACCTGAGTTTTCCCCAATTAAAGGCCCAAGATTTGTAATTAATTTTTTTCATTTACATATGCTTTTGTTGTTTTTACACTTCATACAGCTCTTGGGTTTATTACTTCAGCAAGACCTGTTCACTCATGTGTGCTGTGAATGCCTTAATGCTCTGTGAATCACAGATAACACAGAGCTCTACACCCTATTTGGTGTAAAAGGAGGGAAATTGCTTGAGCAGAATGTAAAAAAAAAGTTAGCAAGAAGCTGGCGTGGTGTAAGTACAGACATTTACCAGTTATTAGTCATTAGTCGAAACTGATAATGATGGGCAGTCAAGCATAGTGCTTCTCATCTTTGTTTTCAATGACGATAAACTGCTGTCTGCTGCCAAACTGTGCCTCAAAATGGAGAAAGGTACTTAAACTTGCCTCAGATGAGCAACTGGGTGCATGCCAATTTTTTACATGAACAGTCATAAGCATGTTCCTGCACAGCAGGATGTGATCAAACTATTCAAAGCTGTAAAACCAGGTTTGCTTGCCAGTTATGTTATTGCTTCAAGATCAGTGTAACAGACGATACTTTCCAAGCCATGAAACCACTGTTTTTCCTTAACAACAAATTCTACACCTTTAATATTTAAAACTCTGTATAGAACTGACTGTTCCAATTAAAAAAACATTCACAAAATGAAAGTTAGGACTGAAAACATAGCAAACACACGTTCTCCTGAACTATAAGCCATCTCTTATTTAGCTTTAAAAAACCACTTCCTTCAAGCTGTACCAATTAAAAGGTCCCCTTTCTTCTCTAAACCAGAAGAAAAGTAATTGTAATGACTTACTCAAGTCCTCAGCTTCAGCTGCGAACCCTGTAACATATTAACATTCCTGTCCATAAGGTGTGATGTGGTTAATAGGTGGTTGCTAGTTTGAGACATTGCACTGTATTGCCTCCTGCTGGAAACCACTTCTTTAAAGTATTTTATCAAGATCTCACAAGGGGACTATGCCATATGTAATCTTTATCAAATATCTGTCACTAATTGGATTACTCAGGCAAGAAAGATTTTTGAAGAAAGGCAGAAGTGTAGTACAATCAACAGGACAAATAATTTTTTTCCTTGAATGGGTTAAGACAAACCCGAACATTACAGACAAGAAACTGATGTTTCATTTCTCATGACAGTCAGCATCTTTCTCCATTTTCCTTTCAAAGAATCAGTCATAAAACAGACTCAAACTCCCCGGTATAACACAATATCTGTTCACTAACAAACATATCTTAGCAAATACAACCAAACAGTTGAGTTTGTTTTTTTAAGGGGGTTGGTACAGAAGATGGATGTCAATGTTTAGCCACGCTTTAGTTGTTTGGTTTTTATTCATCTTGAAAATACATACTAAAAGTAGTATCAAATATTTGAGTTTATACCATTTTATTTGTTTTCACACATACAAAAAGTAGTTTGCATATTTGCTCAGCAATCTAGTGAATGATCTAAGATTACAGACACATGCACAGCTCAATACAGTGAGAAGTACCTCTATCTGCTTCCTAGTAAGAAGCAACATTCATGTTTGAGATCTCAAAAAATATGCAGAAGTTCTTGGGTTTTACAGCTGAAAAAACCATTTTCATGACCTTTCCAAGACATGGGTAGTGCTCGTCATTTTTCAAAGAATAAAAAAATTATTCAAGTGAAATTCAAATAGAATTGCAACTAGCTAACCATTGTCAAGTAGGCTGCAACAGCAGTCCAGTTAAATGCAACTGGATATAATAACTACCAGAAAAAGTATTGCAAAACTGCATTTCAAAGTCTAGCTGAAAGTAATCTGTATTTACTTGGTCATAGGAAATGCACAGTTTATAGAATGTCCATTGTCCAAGAATGTAACCTCTTCCTTACTTGAAATCAAAGCTATGTGTTCGAGCTGTGAAGGCTTTTGTGTTATTGTTTCTGAGAAAAATCAGAAATCCTACAAGTGAAACCCAAAAAGCTAGGTACTGCTTATATTCACTGTGCTCAACTGTCAGATGCCAGGCTATTGTGAAGAAAACCATAAGAAGGGTAACAGATACTGCTTCATAGACCACAACCAGTCCAAACCCTTATTATCATATGGGAAGTTCTCTGTCATATGGAACCAGTTATGGTGGTCACTCAAATGACATTGCTGTCTCCAGCACTGCACAAGAGCAAGCAGGAACAGAGTAGCACAGTGTTCGCACAATGTGTCCTGAAGCATTTAGCTTCCATTGCCCAGTGACCTCTGAACTTTAAAAATGCCTTTTCCAGATAGCCACAGCATGCAAATGGTTTATTTTATTTATGCTTTGTTTCAGCCTGTTCTCATCAATCCCCCCTCATATTTGATGTCACCTCCACGAAAAAGAAAAAGATTTTAACTTGCAGATGTTATGAATGCCTGAGGCGACCTCAGATCTTGCTTCCAATAATTTGCATTTGTTATGCTAAGCATATACATCCCCTGAATTATATCTAGTCCCTTTGTGGTCTAATGTAGGAATCCCTCTCCTATTGTTCTTGCTGTTAGCACTGTAATAACTACCGCTATTGCAATGTTAACAAAAGACTACTAATAATTCAAGTACAGTACGAATTCCCAAGGAATCATCAAGTGAGAAATGCAGGTTGAAATGGTAGCTTCAATTCCAAGGACCTATTTTCTAGATTCAAGAGTTACAGCCATAAAAGTATCACATACGTGAAAACACAACACATGCTCAACAGAGTTCTATTAATAATAATTAATTTAAAACAATGGCATTATAAATTGCAAACAGTAACACAACAGTACACCTTAATACCAAATATTTAAATTTTAATTTGGCAAGGATTTATTATTTTATTCATTTTTTTTTTCAGCTGCACTATCTACTTAACATTACCTGTGGATTTTGCCAACAGGCCTAAAGATGGCTTTGCTAGTTGTGGCACTTGAGCCATTACTATATAAAATAATTATCTTTACTAATTTCCAAGCTGATTACTTGGAAAAGATTACTCCTTAAACAGGCAGCTTAAAAATCAATTCAGTTAAAATGTATATTAAAATGCCCTACAATGACATTCTTCTGACATTCATAAAAGTTTCATGGTCCAAGTATGCCTGAAAGTCCCCTTCAACAAAGAAGCAAAAACTGACAAGACAAAAATAAAAATATCAAAATATCCTTCTTTTTTGCTGAAAGCTTTTATTTTATAAGTTGCTCACTTTTATATGCCCTGTGCAAAGAAGAAAGAACATAAACTTTTGGCAGGACTGTTGGATGTTTCCCAGTGGCTATGCTGCTCGTCATTACTACAAAAGCAAAAGAAAGTAGACTGAAAAAGAAAAGTTCCAACATTAACATCTTTCAACATTAACACCCCTTTCAGTGCATACTGGATAGACAGACAACAAAGTATTTTAAGCACCAGGCAGATGTGGCTTTCAGTGTTAAAGTAGGAGAGAATGCAAAAACAGTTGCAAAAAAGTGAAAATTACAGGGTGGGTAGAAGAGACTCTTTTACCAGGAAACTTCTCAATATAGCATAAATTCAATCAACATTATCAATACCACTCAAGATCACAACCTGACTTTAATAGAAATTAGTTAGATGTGGGCTAACTTTGGTAACTCACATTAAAAATCTAAATTTTCAATATTGGAAGAGTCAGATGAAATTTCTTGCCTGGGATGACAGGAGTTTCATCCAGTGTTTTCATCTTGTGTTTTCCTAGGGGATATATCCCCTGCTTGGATGACTTCTCCCTACAGCCTGATCCTATTGAGCTAAATCTAGGTTTAAATCCAGGAAATAAAACTGTGAGGAAAACCAAAACAACAGAAAAACTTTTCCGTGAGATGGGAAAAGCAAGGGGACTCTCTTCACGGTGAAGAGAATGAAGACAATATTGTTCTGTGAAAATAGGAAATTGCAGGGAATGAGTATCTGAGCAGAAAAAGGACCTCAGCTTCTTTCAAGTCATGTAGCAGAAGCATAAGACTTTGACAGTCAAGGACCACATGCTGATTTTTATCTCCTGGATGTAAAGCAACAAAGGGATGAATTGCTTGCATTGTTGCATGTGGTACCGTTATCCTCCTTTAATGTATATTTTTGATACTTACAACTCTTTACAAATCCTTGAGTCCCAGTTAACTGTCGTTCAATGCATTACACCAATACAGCATGCTGCAAAACTAAGCCCTTGATAGCTTTTTTGATTGGTCAAAATACTGAAAACTACTTTGTTTTAAAAAAGGAGACAGTTAGTGATCAGGTGCAAAAATCACAACAATAACTTTTCTCATGAAACACATTGATATCATTTCAATGGCCACTACTACCATGAAGAAACAGTTGATCATTAATCAGCTATTTACTACAATGTCTCTCTTTAAGATTTTCAACAGAGAAAAGTAAATGAAATAATTTTGTTCCCAGAAAGTAAAGCAAAAAAAAAAAAAGAAAAAAGAAAAAAAGAAATTTGGTATTGAGTGATTATATACTTGTAGAGACTTACTTGAGACAAAGCAGCATCCCGTTGTTCTATTACTGCATTCATTTCCTCAGCTATTATTTTCTTTTTACGTTCTTTGGTCCTGTGTATTCGATTCAGAATTATAGCTCCATTCTTCAGTATATCTATCCCCGTGTCTGCATTGTTTATTCTGTTCAGTAATTCCTGTAATGTCTACCAACAGCATTATATGTTAGTCAGACATGAAGTTTTAATATATTTTATTTAATATAGGGTTTTAATTAATAGGCACATGTGAATTGTAAATTGACTGAGTGAAGTTATTGAATTTTCATATTGCAGCAAAGATGTACATTATTAGTGTGTCAATTCTTCTTTTTCCCACATCTTAGTTCTTGAAACCCACTCAATTGAACTTAAGCCTCTAAGATATAAGACTGACATCAAGAAATCTCCTCAGAGAATGGCTTACCATGTCATTTTCTTCAGGGTTAATATTTTCTAGCCTAGAAAAAAGGGACACAGAAAGCCTGATCAGTAGCATTTCCTTAGTGCAGCAAAATGAGTTCGCTTTTTAAATCTTTAGAACCTCAAGTAATTTCATTCTACTAGTCTTTAGAGTCAACCATGACACTGAACATATTAAAGTGCCACCTGCTCGACTCCATCTTTCAATAATGCTCCATATCTTCAGCACTGACTTCAGACTGTTAAGTTATTAATGTTTACTGCTATATATGACTACAAGGATCAATTGTTCATATGTGCTTAGATGAAGAAAGTTCCCCAGCGATAGAAATGACTGATGCTCTTATTTTATTTATTTCTGGGCTTACAACTTTTACCTGGCGTTGTATTTGTGTTGTTTTTACTGCATCCCAAATGAAACGGGACACGACTTTTGTGGAGATTTTTTTTCCATTTTAAAGTAATTCTTTTTCCACCTCTCTCTTCCAAAATAAGGAAAAAAACCTAGTTGAAGTTTCCTTAAAAATATTTTGATTTTGTATCTTGCATAAAATAGCAAGCTAATTCAATTCTCTGCAAGGCCCTTATTTAATTCTGGAATATCCCCACCACCACCACCTTCCCCCACTTTTAGTTCAACAGAACATATATTGACCTGTCAAATATAAAGGTAATACGAGGAATTTAGTCATACAGCATTGAACACTGGCTGTGCAAAAACAGTGAGTGATAGCACAAAAATCTAATAAATGGGATAGTATGCATTTTATTTTACTTAAGGTTAGTTACACGGACAGCATACTATTTAAAACACCTATGCACATTTTGAAATGGAAGAGACGTCTCTTCCTGAAAAATGAGCATATTAAAGTTACCTTACCACTCCATTGCTACTTGCTTAATGGTGACTTCTACTAAAAATAGGTCTGTCACTAGCATATGATATTTTAAAAGACAGATATAGTACCATTAAGCATCTACTAAACAGCAACACACATTTTTTAAACAGCGCTGTGACAGGTGGTGCTCTGAAGCCAAGATTTTAGCTACCAAACATCATAGAGCACTTGACAGCACACTAGCACCTTATACATTAAAGCATTAGTTTTACAAGGTAACAGTACATAAAGCATAGTAAATCAAACAGTACAGAAATTAATTCTTTAAATAAAAAAAAATAAATTCAGAATGTACTAGCAGTGTACAGCAGCTGGTATATTTATATGGAATTCAGAAGCAGTAATTACTCCAACATATACAGTCAGCATCAGAACTAAACAAAACAAAGTAAAAGCTAACCTTTGCTGGGTTTGACTTGTATTCACCAAGTAACACAAATCATAAAATAACAAGCATATTATAAATCCAGATTCTCAGAACTGGCTCCTTGACTTGGCTCCTTGTAGAGTTCCTGCTTTAGGTTTTTACATTGCCCGAAGTGCCACTTCATGTGGGACTTAAAAATGGATCTCTGGCTAGTTTGTATTCACAATGAAAGGAACGGTATTTGTCAAAGTAAATTGGCACGACTGACCCGGCTTCTCCAGAGGACTTCTACCCTGGTAAAAGTGAGGGTCAACAAAATGACCCAGCTGACCAACAGGCTGGGTAAGCAAGACACCTCAGGGAGAAATGGGGGTGGGAAAAAGTACAGGAACTTCTACGGTAAGTGTAGCTGTACACTTACCACTTACACAGCATACCACTGACACAGGGAATCTGTCTGTAGGTGTACATACATGTCCTTAGGTGACAGGATTTTTTTAAAAGCAGCATCCAGAGTTGTGTACGTGCCTCTCCCTGTGCTGTGCACAGGGAATAAGTGACCCTGATATCTTTCATGATCCAAGGATTCCTCTTCCCCCAGTTCTATGCACATTCTGCTACTGTAACCCCTAGGGACAACAGGACTGAAAGAATTTTGGTTGTTACAGTTAAATAATGACAACAGAATTGCTCCAGCTTCTAATTTAAAGAAAGCATTAAAGTGTTTGATACAGGTTGGCAGGCAGTTCAATATTGCCCTCTGGTAAAGATCTCTGATTGGAGTAAGTCCAAAGCAGATGGAAGGAGCAACCTGCGCTCTAAAACTTGATGAATGTTGCACAGGTAGCCAATGTTGTTTAAAAAAACCCCAAACCTCTATGTACTCCCCATGTGAGACGAAGAACTCGACCTTTTGAACAACCAGCTTCAGGAAGAAAATATTAAGGGTCGTAGTTGGAAAAGTTCCAGAAGAAACTCCAAAATTAAATAAAATAAACCAAGTCCCTCATGGCTCATCCCATCATCTCTGCTCCTTCCAAAGGATTAGTGGAGTGGTGAGGTGAATTCCAAAAAAAATTCCATTCAGCCACAGTAATAAACTACTTAGAATAACGAGGCTGAGAAAAGTAATTTCTTCATGGGGTTGACTATGCTTCTCAGAATGCAGCATCTCAATTTGACTCTCAGTCACAGTCCTGGCTTGCTCCTCCCATTACAAAATGCCAGACATCCAGGCAGATACAGAAATGTGTGTCTTGTCACCTCAGCTGAGATGTTACCACGGCTAGTAAAGATGCCCAACGTTCTGAAAAGCCTGAGTGCTGGAGCCAGGCAGGAATCTTGGCTCCACTCAACCATTTCTTTTTTGCAAGGTGTGTGGCTGCATGAATAAGCATCCTGTAAGCTTAGAAGAAGTGGACCAGAAGAAAAGCAGCTGAGCCTGATGGAGGGAATCCTGCCTTCTTGGTTCTGTAGTGGCCAAGGATTTCAAAAACAGCAAAGCATTTTTTAAAAAAAAAACCACCCCCCTCACCCCCCACCCAATAATCACAACAGGAAATGTTTCCCTGTACCATACCACTGCTCTTTTTGGAAGAAATATCACACTGTCTAGAAGGTACTGTCACACAGAGCACTGACATGGGTCAGGAAAGAGCTGTGGTCAGCTTGACCTTGGTCAGGCTGCACACATGGATGCAGTTGCTGTGGGCTGAGGCAATACTGAATATAAATCGGTGGAACAGAGTAAGACACTTTTGAAGTTTTTTACATTGTCTGATATGGCTGAAAACATTCCTATTAAACTGGCAGTTTGGCTGAACGGGCAGCAAGGCAAGGAAAGAGGCAGGTATTAAGACATCTGATGCAGCAAACATGATGATTACTTGAACGTATAAGTTTTTCTCCCTTTCAGGGTATTACACATGGCAATCATTGTCCGGTAATTCATTACCAGTAAGTACTTGCTGCATGGATGACTAATAAACTTTAACAAACTTTACAGTGGGAACAAATGCAGCTTTGGGGCTCTCTGCCTTCGTGGCTTTTTTCAAGTAGGATTTTTCTTTTACTGCTCTGATGACTGACACTGAAACTATCAATGAAAATGAAAGCATGTAACATTTTTCAGAACCCTTCAGCAACACCTTTGTGCCCTATGGGAGGCATAAGTGTATTTGGGATCTGCCTAAGGATTTTGTTCATGTCGAGGATGCCCTCAGTGACAGGTCACACAGTACCCACAATGTGAAAGACTTGGGTATGACTCTTCCCAACCAGCTGCCATTGCCACAGTCAGTCTCTGTAATGCAGAACAGGAGATCCCAGAAAATACTGGAACTATGATCTTACAGTACACAGGCAGCCTGGCAAGGACAATTCTTTTGAATTAAATTTGGTTTTGTGCCCAGTCTTGTGTACTGGTGTTGGCTGTCATGACAGCAAATATCACACAGAAGCCTGACCTGTACCCTTGCAGAATATACAGGAAAAGACACTAGCTACAGACAACGGCTCACCAGTTTAGGCAGAGGAATGTATATCAGGTATTGAACCAACAGTAGCTAGTTAGCCCATCACAATTTTTACCTTGTTGGGTTGGTGTTCTCCACAGAGAAATCTCCTATGCCAATTCTGAGACTGTGAATGGCATCAGGGTATCAGGCCTCTCTATAAAGCATGAGAAATAGCACCCAAGTAGATGACAGCAACAACAATTGCTATTCTCTATAGAATAGCAACAAGGTATAATAGCTTGGCTCCAAGCAATCAGCCAAGGGAGTTGCCGACCCTCTCCTTGGAGTGAGTGCCTTTTTTGTCATCACCACTGCCTTCTGCAATGACATTTTTTGGGGAAGGCAGTATGCATGTTCTCCAAGAAATGGAGTTTCTTCTCTTTTCTCATCCTTATGCTTGAAACTGAATTGGTCTTCCAGTACATGAGTGAAGCAGACAGAAGGGGCTGAAGGGAAAACAAGTGATGGTGTTCTGAGGGATTCAGGTGTGCCAAGACCTTCCACACGTGTGTCTATGTTTCCACTGCAGAAAAAGCAGCAATATGCCTCTCACACACTTCATTACCTGTGATTTCTTCCAGAAACCCAAAAGACATTGACTAGGTCTGTTGACCAGAATAATTAATTTGCTGCGGGACTTGAGTGCTTTAACCCCAAAGATCTTGAGTTTATGCTAACGGCTTATACACAGTTTCATTTGATTTCTGGGGCCCCACAAAACTTTCTTGCTTTCTTTACTCTTGGAACATACAAAATTAGAAGACTGACAGAGGAAATTGGAAAGACTGGAGTAAGGCTTACAGTTATTACCCCTCTTATGTGAATGTAAAGCATTTGTCATTTCCTCAGAGACTGCTGCTCAAAGCAAGATTTCAGATGCATGTACTCCTAGAATGGGCTCTGTAGAGACATTTACTCTAACAAATTGTGCGCTAGTTCTTGTGGAAATGGAATCTCCTAATCTTGCTGTTGACTTGCAGGCTGTGACAAACTGTATCAACTTGTAAATTGCACAGAGTAATGGTGCTCAAACTATGTGCAGAATATTTAAATTTATTTAGATAACATTCTCTGGCCTTACCTACAAAAATACCCAAAAGAAGGCGACTGGTTTTCTGCCATAAAGAGGAAAGGATGTTCTTACTAGATCAATTATTTAAAACATAATTGCCTGCCATTTAGTTAACTAACAACTGCACCTATTCAGTCTCCTACCATGAAAAAAATTCTCTGTTTGCCTTGTATTTCTCTTGGTAGAAAAATAGGAGAAATTTCTCAGCCACTCTAGACTTTGGGGCCTACCCTTTGGCGGACTACCATAGATGGTAACCAAGATGATCACAGCTCAGACAGAGAAGGATTACACGGAGAGGCAAATTGTAGCTTCAAAGCTACCTAAAAAAGCGAGAAAATAAACTGTTCTTGATCTTCCTCTCCTGACTTAACGGTTTTGTTTAACGTGAGATTCTCTATTTCTGTTGTGTTAACATGGCACACATAAAACTCTATGAAGTATTAATTATACCCTTATTGCCTTACAAACTGCTTCTAAACTAAAGATAAGAAAAAACCCATATATTTTTACTACATCACCCACATCATTAATATAAATTTTACTGCAGAAAATGTCCAGTGGGCTTAAAGGCTTGATTGATTTCCTATACATTACAACTTCTGACTGACATTCTGGTACTTCATGTCAGAAGATCCCTACAAAATGTCACTTTCATCTTATTTGTCCCTGAATAAATCAATACTGAAGCTTTTGATTATATTTTTAGGTTTTGTGATCAAAATTATTCACCTTGCTCTCAGTGTCCAGAGAAAAATACAGTCTTATAGGATGACTAACAAATTAACCAATAGCACAGTAAGACTAGCGCTAACCTGGTATTTCATCACAGAGAAGTTTGTGCTAAATTTTCCTATGTAACCACTGTTGAGCAGTTTATGACAGTCACAGACTGACACAACAACCTTTTTGCACAGGGCAGGAAATGTATACTTACTCTTTGAGAGACTCTTCTAAACGCTGGACTCGTAGAAATGCTTCATCTCGCTCTTCATTGGCTAACCTAAGCCTTGCCATGACAGCCTCATCACGTTCCCGTTGAGCAGAATAAACTTCTTCCACCAAAGCTGCAAAAGTAACCAGTGTGTTTAACAAATAAGTTTGACAGGGAAAAACACTATTAGATGCACTTACATGGGCCTTTGCCAGCATCTCCTAAAACCAACATTTCTCCACTGACCTCGGATTACTCTGGATAAGGTCTATATTACTCTTCAGACACAACACTAAATTGCTGTTGATTGCTAAATCGAATACCTTAAGGAATGAAATAAAGCTATGTTTTCAAATTCACCCCTGTATAATCAAACAGGGCAAGGAAGGGATTTGCTTTGCATTCCTAATTCTTGCTTAATGGAAAAGTAATTCTTAAAGGTCAGAATCATATAAGACACTAGTAAGTTTCTTCTAGGACACAGAGTTAAAAGTAATGATCCATTAAAACTAATTCTACCATGACACTGCTTTCTATCAGGGTGGCACACTGATATTAAATATTAAAAATTCTAATATTTTCATAGTCTGTCTCTGGTATCACAAGAGTGGCACAGCTGGCATCTCTCTTTCTCTGCCAAGCCTTTACTTTATTGTGTAATATACTGTTATATTATCTGTTACAGCATACATGGACCTTGGAGCATTAGGTGCCAATAAACTAAGATTTACTGTCTATCCTTGGGAGCAAACTAACACCTTCAAGACATTCCTCATCCTGAGCTTACATTTTCTTCCTGCCTCTCCCTTGTCAATATGTCTAACACCATCTCTGGCACACCGCCAGAATCCTTACCTCGACCCTGCCTCCACTAAAATCTTTATTCATACTTTCATCATTTCCCTTTGCAATACTGCAAATCTCTCCTCACAGTCATCATAAAACCCTGCAGTCGAAACGCCTAGGGACTTTCATGATGCCATAGTAAAAGTGCTGTCACTGCAAGACAGATGACTATATCCTCTCTGATTGTCACAGGCACTTCCAAAAAGCTAAGCTGAGGCCTGTAGGTTCCAGAATTCTCCATGCTCCCCTTTTAGTCTGCCAAGCTGTTGTTTAGCCACAGTCTTCTAACACCATACTACAGTCTCTTTCAAATTTTGGCATTTTTTTTCTCAAGAACCTTCTGTATTAAGCCATTCCTGCTGAGCTTCCTTACTCCCTTCAGAACTCTGCTCCTCTCTGAACCACTGCTCAAGTCACTAACTTAAGATCTCAAAGGAAACCTTCCTCCTCACTTTAAGCTAGAGCTTTTATCTCCTCCATTCTTGCTTCAATTGATATCAACTTTGTTGCCTTTATAGGTTAGTTTACTCTTACTTCACCTTTGTACATTATTGTACAAAAACTTCACAGTGTGATATAATAGTAAACACTATGATTCTTCACCGAATGGAACAATAGGAGCATAATAGTACATTTTGGTAGCAGTTGTATCGCTGACACAAAATACAAAGTATATTATAAGTACCAAAAAAACCCCCCAACCCCCCCAAGTACAGTTTGCAAGCAGCTCAGATAACCAGGGATGTAAAATGAGTGAGAAGATGAACAGAAAAAGACTGCAGAAAGATGAATTAGGAAGATGTCCAAGGTAGGAAAGCAATCCTCTTGCTCTCAAACTGGGGAGAAGAGCATTACTGAGGAGTAAGGAAGCATTTTTTGCAGGTCTAGCAAAAGGTCGCACAATAACAACACACTGGACAAAAGAAGACAGGGAAAGTCTAAATGTCACTTCTGGGAGTGCAGACCCCCCTCTCACAAAAATCTGCAGAGGAGCTGCAAGCCTAGTCATCAGGCCAAAGATGTAACAGGTTGCATCCCAACAACAGCAACAAAAAATATTCCACATCAGAAGCACAAATCTTGAAATGTACAGAAAATTTAACAAACGCTGATTTAATTCTCTTCTATTTGAGTATTTACTTGTTCCACAAGAATAGTGTTTTTTTTCTTGAAGATCTATTTGCCCTGTTTGCAACAAGAAAACTTTGCGTGATGTGGAGTGGAATAACTGAGGCATGAATAAAGCAGCTGCAAAACTGCATACAGACAGATTGGTAGTCAGGAAGTCAGTCTGCAGCACTTGCAGAGGATGAGTCCGGTATCTCCAGTGGTAGGTGGCTGAGCAAGAACAAGAATAAATTGTATTGGGTGGGCTGTGCATTTCAGCTCACCAGACTTCCACTCAGGTTGCTGAGACCTGTGATGGCAGGGAAACTAGTGCCTCAGCATTGGCCACCTGGGTAAACTATAATACAACTTCAATGTCCCAGCTGGATCTGGAACGCACAAGCAGTTTAATTATGTATTGTAATTATTACCTATCTATACCCTAATATATTTGTTTACGATAGTTCTTCCAGTAAATTATGTCAGTTTATCTAGCATCATGCCAAAGACACTGCACAGAGAACCCTTTCCATCAAGCTGCAATGTCAAGAAACATTATGCAATTTTCATAATAAAAACAATTGCTAGAATTAATAGAAAGCCATCTAAAATAACAGAAGATTTGGAACTTATTACTGTTCTGGGGTTAATTAGTGTCCAGAGTAGTTAACTTCTTTGAGTGTATCCCTTCTTCTGTCAGACCCTATAACGTCCCCACCATAGCAGGGAAAACCACGATTTGCTGACTGCTACAATGGATCTTGAGGATAAAACTACATTTAGAGGGACTGTATTTTGGTATATCCAATCCTATCTCTAAGGGACTATAACCAGTGGTAATAATGACTACACAGGCTTTTAAAAAAAACAGATTATTGCTTATTTGTCTTTAAACCAAAGTAAGGTATATGTAACAGTATGAAAACATTCACAAAACCAGATTTTTTAAGTTACTTAAACATCCTGCTTATTTCAAATCTTACCATCCCTGATAGCAGCCCAAAGGCTCATTGCCTTGAACAGTGAACCCTTCCCCCACCCAAAGGCCCATTACCATCTTATGTTATAAAATAACTATTGGCTATGGAAAAGTGACTTAAATCAAACAACTCTTGTTATTTTCTTATCTTTCCACTAAATAAAGGCATTGGAGTAAATATCCCAATGACCAGATCCACCAAACACCAGAATAAAAAATTAGTTTTTCCATATCAATTCTTTTGCTTCTATTTCTTACAAGTAATATTGTAAGTTATTTTTTTCATATTAAAACAGATTAGGGAGAGTGTAGAAAATCATGTAAGATGCCTGCACGGTAATCTAAGTTTAAAAAAAAAAAGATACTTAGCTCCATGGCATTTCAATACCATGCAGCAATACTGACACTGATCACAAGAAATTACTAATTTAAAAGATATTTAACGTCCTCATCTAACTCATTTTAATGGTCTACAGAAGGTTAACTCACCCGATTCCTTTACCAGCCAAAGCTTCTCCTGAATTTAGGTTAGACATTTCTGTTATCTAATGCCTATACATTTATGACTCTATTTAATATTTAACAAATTCCTTTTTTTAATACTATATGGAATAGTATAACAGTTACACAATTGCAGGTAGTCCAAAGTATGGTGGTGTTAACAATACAGTTTACCATTCACATTGAGCTACGGATGAGCCACAAGTAAAAGTTCAGGACCGTAAGGATCACAGGGTTTGTCAAATAAGGCTCTGAAATACATACACCTTTGGGTTGCAACACAGCAGCAAATCAAAACATTTTGTGTCATATTTAGGAAAGCGTGTGAAGTATAAGATGTCCAATTTAAACTCTATGAGACAGTGACATAAAAATCCGCCATATTAAAAAGAGTAAAGAATATCCAGATTATCACCCCTATGCCTCTTAAAAATGCCAGGTGAAAATTAATTGAGAGTAACAAGTCAGGTTCCCGAGTCCCATTCAAGATATGGCATATCCAGCAAAATACTAGCCCCATACCGGCACTCTGAGTCGATGCCTGATCCAATGAAAAAAAGGGATCCAGCTACTTAGTCACCAACTGCTCTGGTCAACACCACAAGGTTTTTCTTGGAGACCTTCCAATGGCGCACCAACCAACCCTATCCTGTTTATCTTGAGGCCTGACCAACAAGAAACACAAATTCCTATAGAACCCATGTTTCAAGCAAGAAAATGACACACAAAACCGAAGAATGAATAGTCAAGTATTAAGCTAAGAAGAATTGTGTCAGTTACTAATTCATATACATATAGACATTCAAGAGTTGAAATATTTAAATCCCATACTGCTACATTAAGAAAAAAAGATTATTTTCCAATACTTGCAAACATTGTAATATACATAAATGTGACATTACTATTTAGTTGCATAAACTTTGTTTGCTTTAGAATAATTTAATAACATTTCTCCTTGTAACTAAAACCCCTGCATACTCTAAAAGAGCTCTTTATTTTAAAAGAATCATTATGCTAAACTCATCAATTCTAAAACATTTTTAGTTTTTAGTAAAGAAAACAATTGTAAACACAGAGCTTTTGTAAGGTAGATAGCTATTACAAAGTTCACTTAGAAAATCAATATAGCATTTTAGCTGGAATTTGCTCATTAAACACCCACAGCTCTAATGCAAATTATGATGGAATGAATAAAGCAAATACATATGCTTCTTTCTTTTTATTAAATGTAAAATCTACTGTTAATTGCATCTGGTATGTCATATAAACTTTTCTCCTTAACTATTAAATGGAAGCTTTTACAAAAGTCATTAGAGATTCTCTTTCTTTGACTTGTATAAATTTCAATATTTGTTCAGTAAAGGTTCACTGCAGTTAAATTACATTAACAAATATTATTAGCTACTATGTAAGCCAACTAAGTAAAATACTTATATTGCAGGTAAAACAAATCAATGGGTGTTTACAATAATATTTGGATATGTCCATTTTTAAACAAGCTTATCAAATATCATGTAATTCTTAGTCAAATGAGAGAGACTCAAAGTAGATTTTTTCTTCCCAAATACTCAAATTTGTTTAGTAAGCTAATTGTTTTCTAATATGGGCAAAAGTAAATATGAAGAAGATGAACCATACTGAGTATGAGTTTACTGAGTCAAAGCAGTGTACATATTTTCTTAGTTGAACCTGATTCTTTTGGCAAACCTATCTTCTACACTTTTAAAACTACCTTTAAAATACAGCAGTAGTGAGAAGGTGTGTTGGAAATCATTCTAGTTTAAACAGTGGTTCATGATTTTCCAAACAACAGAACTTTGGGGGAAGGGAGAGAAGCCCAGTTCCCAGGAAAAAAAGTCTGTTTGCTGATTTCCTAGAGGTCATCTGTGTAAATACAAAAACTGAATAGGAGAGGCAAGAAAGGAGAAATTGTTAGGACTTAAAACATCTATGGCAGCAGCAATCACTTCACATTACTTGTTAAAAAACTGTAAAATACAGGGGAGAGCTTAGAAGAAAAAAAGATGAAATCGCTGCCCACACTGATGTCTCAGAAGATACAATAAATATTACAACACTGTAACAACTGTCTTTCAAGATAAGTCAGTTTTACAGAAATAATAACAATATTTTGGACTTTGCAATGTGTTTGAAATTAACAGATGTGATGAAATACTGCTTTTGGCTTTAGACTATGAAAAACAAGTCATCCAAGAAATAGTACAATTAAATTTTTGCTAATTGTTTTTGTAACAAGCACTAGTTATAGTGATCAGTTACTTCCAAGAAAAAGACATGCTGATAAAGTTTTTCTGTTCATAACAATGTGTTGTTGCAGAAGGTCAGGGTTTTGCAGTTTAAGATTTAGTATTCAAGATCGGTGGTTGCTGGACAATAAATGACTTGGGATTTTCTTTGGCATTGATTCTTATAGATTCAAGGCAATTTTACCAGTTACTCACACCATTACAGCAACAAGAAATACAAATGAGATGATATGCTTTTACAAAAAAGGCTCTGAGCATCTTAAATATTCAAGAATTAACTGAAATAATAATAACTAACGACAAAAAAAATTTTGATGCATGATTTGACTTTTGTTTCATACAGCTATACAGCTCTAACACAGGAGTAAATGTTGAACTCATGAGGAAAATTAAACAAAGAATATTTTCTGTTTTCTGCCTTTTGGAGATGTATATCAGTCTGAAGGAAAAGTAGAAACATGAAAGAACTTGCTTGGCCAGGTCATACTTAGAATTCAAGATTCCTGTAATGAGCTGCTTGTTTATCCTGCTCAGTTGCTTCCATGAAAAAAATGTCAGCTGAAATTTATCCTACAGAGAGGTTTAATTGAAGCTTTTTAGGGATTTTTTGTTGTGTTTTCACTTTGGATTTCTGAGTAGCAGCTACACGAAGATGAGGAATTAGAGAGGTGTACTGGGAAAAGAGGTGCAATGACTACCTGTCTTTTCATTATCATTAGCCCTCCCATTCCTGTCCACCATTGCTGGGTCTCTGTCTGTCTAATCACAGGAGGACTTTGGAGATGATCCTTGCCATTTCCAGATGGGCCACTCTTATTAAATTTTATTTAGCCATATGGATATATGCTTGTTCATGTATATTGTTACAGAAATACAAACATGTATGTATTTGTTATCCAGCCATTTTAGAAATCAAAATCCTCTGAGATGTCTACTAGATTTAATGACTGTGCTCACAATTCTTAAATAAGAAGTCAATCTTATCATAGCCAAATAAACAAAAAAACAGATTTACTGCATTGCTATGAAAGCCTTAAAATGTGTCACTAATTGGTCTCTGCACATACATGTTACAAAATGCAGATAATCCCTAGAAATGTTCAAAGCCTAAGGCCCTTACACAGTTCTCATTGAGGTTAATGGCAAACTACCATGAGCTCCGGGGCTGACTGTCAACTTAAAAATAGTGCTGAAATGTTCTATTACGAAACAGACAACTTAAGTTCCTAGCTCTTTTTTTGAAAGCTACCATTCATTTACTTTCAGTTATGACCTATAACTGAAAAATAAAAGCAAAATAGTGATAAGAAGATCATAGGAAAACTACTTAAGAGTTTTCACCGGTCTGTACAGGGAATTATAGACTGTAAGTAATTTACACCTAAATGTGACTTTATAGATAAAGCAATCTGAACAAACACTGATAGAACACAGTGATTTCTTTATTGCTTTGTGCTTGTTGTATGTATTTAGTGCATAGCATTCATCGGCTCCTACATTTCCAATGCTATAAACAGTGTTCTTAATAAAAGGCTAAAGTTGCTTAGTGGCAGTTCTGCATAGGGTTTTCTTTGTGTACTCAGATCCCAATTCAATTAAAAAAAAATAAAGTGGGAAAGAATAGGAGAGAGTATTATACACAGACCCCAAGGCAGTTCTTGTGAAAGCCAATCCCTGTACAATACTTAAGCCTCTGTTTCTAACACACTAAACACAGCTGACTTCAAAATTCAAACCATAATGCTGTTAAACTTTTTTCAGTGAATAATTGCTGATGGCTGAATATTTATTTTAGGGGGAACGGTGCATTAAAGTTTGCAAGTTATAATTTGACAGGTAAAAGAAAAGTTTTTGTAATATCCCAAGAAGTAGATTATTTGCAGAACATTTTATTCCTGAATAAAACCCAATTATTTATATTCGTCTAGCACCATAGTGGAGAAGAGAAAAGGGCCAGGCTAATCATACAAATATGCAGAAGATACTGGCTTTCTTTTTACATACAAGCTCCACCCATAAACAGCTTAGTAATTTACATTTTAACCTATGCCAGGTCATCGTATATTGTACTTCAAAGAGCTGCACACAACTTTTTGACAATCAACAATTCTGACAATCTAAAGGTAAAATTATATTGTTCAAATTAAGCTGTTAAAAATTAAGCCAAAATGTTCTCAGTCTGAAGACCCCCATCTTCGGGGTTTTTTTCTGTCCTTTAGATAGATTGCCTACGTTCCCGTACAGAGGATTCAGATCCTACAGCTATTTTCAAAATTCTGTTATTTACCAGGAAATATTTTGAAAAAATATTCAGAAAATAGTTTTGCATAATGAAGCATTAATAGGACAAAATCCCTAAGAACTATATAGCCTATATATACAAATGAATTATGCACAGAAAACTGAATTAGGGAAGTATATGCATTACCTACTTAAACTGTAAAATATCATTCATATTTAGGTTTATAAACACAAGGGTTGGGAACTATTGAGTTCTTTTGGCTAAAGCCCAATATTGGCCTTATTTCAGTTTAATTGGAAGAGGATCTTGAATTCATCTTCTCCATGAGATATCAGGAACCTGGATTTCTGTTTGTACCAAAGGTTAATAAGAAATGTGTCTGCAAAAGTCAAACAGCATTAAATACCAAAAACTGATTATTATTCTGCAGGAGTTGTTCTGTCATTCATAATCTCTCCATGCTCCAACCTTCCACAGCTAATCTTTAATGGATGACATGTAAGAAAGAAAAATAACATCTAAAAAGGGACTCTGAAGTGAGCTTTAAAGAAATGGAAAATTCTTTTCTTCTGTGCTGGAAGTTATTGCCACCCAAAGTTTATTACTGGCAAGATTACTTATTTCCTCTTACTTTATAGGATATTAAATCAAACTAACGCTAACCTAATAGCCACTTGGATATTTGTTTTCACTTTTGCTATTAAAACTATTGCATGTGCATACAGTAATTATTTTTCAAGTTCATTTTGGAAACTTCAAATAATGTTCATGAACATTTCCATACCATATTCAAGAATTCCAAAGTACCACAAATGTTAATTCTCAACATTTTTGTAAAAACAGACCTGAAAAAGGGACTTCATTGTAGGTGTATTGCCGTAGTTTCCAAGAGACTGAAAGCTGTATAATATATACAGTAATATTAAAAGTACTGCTTTCCCCTTTTTCCACACTCTATTTCCTATCATTACCCTGGTCTTTCAGAGACCATCTGCAGAATGCTCATGCAGTTGTCAGGCATTAAAGGTGGTGTGCAGCACCTAACAGACCTAGCAGGGCTGGACTCAATCAGCTGACTGATTTAAAAAACTATTCACTTTTAGTAACATTTCTATTAGATATTGGCAAAAAACTCCCACAGAATAGCCCTTGCCACAGAAAGATTTAATGAGAAATATTTTTCATTATATTTTCCTTCAGAATTATTCTTAGTCCCAATATATTGCACTGTGATAGCAACAGAAGTATTCCAAGACCCAAGGCTCTGATGCCAACTATGGTATATCTTCTTGCAGTAATGGTGGGAGTTACTGTGAGAAGACCGGGGCTTGATATTTTTTCTAGTTTAGAAAGGTTACCACTATGGTCTACAATTCTCACACTCAACCAGCTCTTTTCCTCTAGAAGTTCCTATATACCCCCTGTATAATTCTTTTGTTAGGCAAAAATGAAGTCACTATGTCCATCCAAAACAAGATCTGTTCTCTCTGCTAGTTCTTTTGAAGACTTACTCCTTTGCAACGCCTCCACCCTTATCTTCCAGTCTGTCTGCAGATGTATGGTCTTTCTCCCTTTCCCCTCCCACAGATTGCACCCATTCCTTTTCTGTACAACATATGAAAGTTCTGCAGTCCCACATTTCAAGATTTGTCTATTCTTCATGCCCAGTTCACATGTCGTGTTTACCTTTCTTTCTTACACTGTCCTAGTCTCAGTTCTTTCATGAAAACATCAGTTTTCCCAATGTTGCTTCCACCTCTGTTCTTCTTCTCTTCATAATGGGGAGTGAAACTCTTGGTGCCTTCTGACGTTGGCTTATAATGACAGGAAATCCAACAGACGAATAATGAAGAAACAGCAAGAACCCATGGCAGCTACGACCACCAGAAACAGTAATCTCTAATGCTTAAAAGCCTGCAACCAAAACTGAGAATTCCTTGATTTTCCTTAGCCATAGCTACCTGACACAGACATAGGGACCCAAGGAAGTTCTAAAATCCATTTTCCAGGCTAGTAAAATTTAAAAATAAACACCTTCTGAAAATAAGTTATTTACTGCACACAATATTAAACAGTCTCTTCCACGATGCATATCTTCTGCCTTAACTCCACTTTCTCCATAAAGCATTTCACAAATTTACAATTTTCCTCTTCACTTCCTCATCTGAAGAAAGGAAAATTTGTAAAGCAACAAGCTTTGGGCTATTTGTTTCTGAAGACTGTTGTAGCTTCATTTTAAAATGGCCTCTGTCTTCAGCTTTTCTGTTCTTTCCATGGGACTTGTTTAGGTAAAACCCATCAATTAGAGGGTTACATTTTAAAACTGAATTGTAGTATTCCTCAAAGTAGATAGCATTTCTGATGTTTTTTACACTATAATTTTGTGGAGTCATTTTCTTATCATAAAGTCAGTACTAAGTAATAATAAAAATGCAAACACCCATATTTACAAGCTTCAGTCTACCATGTGTTATAAACTGCAGTAATTAAACATTAACTAGCAACACAAAATCACAGCAGCATGTGTTCTCCTTTCCTCAAAGGACTTAACACAAGGGGAAAAACTTTTTCCTTAAACACACTGAGTCTTCTTTATTAGGCTCTGCTTGTCCATTAGAACTCTCCCTAAGGCTTTAGAGGCACACAGACCTTCAAAAAATTTGGTTCACATCATTCCAAAGTTCAAAATATTTATCCAAACTTAGTAACATTCTTAGAACTGCAAGACAGTAAGCAAAAAATTGAAATATTAACGATGCTTCCTTTTTGCAAACAGTTTAAGTAGTAAGGAGTCTCTTGCCCCCTCTCTCTGCATTTAAAGGATTTCATACTTCCTGAACTTGTAAAAGGAGAAAAAAGGCTATTTTTTTAAAGGTCATGCTTATTACACATTGTAGCTCTCATTAAAAATTGGCTTAATCTTCCTTTTAAAATGGAATAATGATGTTCATTATTATAACCATATTCATGACATACTGTTTTGAAGAGAATATTATGCATAGGACATAATTAGAAAGTTTAAACAGTAATGTAGGAAAAAAAATTTGCTAACAAATATTTCAACTGTATCCATAAAAATGAAACTAAACATGTTTTTGACACACCTTTTGACACACATTTCTTTCCAGGTTTTAACAAGCAATGGACACCTATATCAAAGAGACTATTTCTCTATTATAGGTACAGAGGTAAAACACTGTGCAAATATTCAGGAACAAACACAAAACTTGCGATTCAACCCAAACAATTTTCATTAGCTTTCAGCTGCTGGATATAACTATGATATGCAGTGTGGATTTTTTTTTTCTGCTGAAAATAAACCAAGCAGTTTATGAAAAATGAAATAAGAATAAAACTATGCCTGTATTTCCATTTGTTTCCTAATATGTAGATTAGATTTGCTTTTCCCTTCCTCTACCACAGAAAATCTAGGAACTCTCTCTTCCTTCTATAATATACACAGAATACTGTATTCTCAGGAGTTTGACATTAAATGGGAAGTTGGCCATCTGTTTTTTCAGCTGGAGAGTTTATTTCCTGCTCCATTTTCCTGAAGACAGTTACACCTCCCATCAGCACCAGTAGTCTGGGGACAGGTATTGGTACTATTCATAATATATGAAGCATGTGTGGTCTATGAGGACACAAGTTTACCCAGCTTACACTTCGTTTATGAAGAAATGATATGATGAATTTATAAAAGCAGTCCCATTAATTTCTTTGAAATACTTCGTGAAAAACCTCAGAGTATTTTTCATCCACTGGATACACTGTACACACAGTCACTTTTCAATAATAAAAATACTCAGCTTCATTACTTTAGAAATTTCCAAAACCATAGAATATAAAACTGTCTCCATTCTTGCACATCTACTTAAAGAACAATTAATAACAAATAAAACTGTGCATTCACTTTCAACTATAAACTTAAAAACCTTTCATTTTGGCAATTTGTATAAACTTAATTCACTGCAGACATACTGTCATCAGACAAAAATTCATTAACTACCAAAAGAACAGATTTTTCAAGAAAGTGCAGGTGTCTAGTTGAGGTGAATGTGCGACTACCTCCATACACGGGGAGGGGGTAGTATTGCTCTGAACGAGCTAAAACAATAAGTGGTATTTGAACTGCTGGTTGAAAGGTAGAGGCACTGGTAATCATTATTTCCCCTTGTTTGTTCAGGACCTTCCAACAAAACAAACAACCTTTTTGTGATTGGATTGACATGGTGTTAACAATGCATTTAATGCCCAAATCAGTATGAATACAGGTAAAGCTCCTGCTAATACCAGTACCAGGATGTTAAAGCCACCTATTTTCTAAGCAACTCTAAACAGCCACACATAAAAAAAAAAGCCAAATCTTCCCTCCTTTAGCAAATAAAGCTAACATTCACCAGGCCACGTCATATAGCAACCGCGGGTACTGTATGAGCCATACAGCCATCTGTTAAACGCTTGCCTACAGTACCTGCAATCTTTTCTGCAATCTTAGCTTCTGTAGCTCTCTCTTGCAGTTCTAAGTCCAGTTTTATTGTCTTCAGCTCCTTGTCCTTTTCAGACAGCTTATCTTGAAGCTGAATGGAACAAATGGACAGTGAGATTCTTATCTAGCTGAAATAGTTAACCAGCTCTTTTAACCACAACAAAATTTTAAGTAATAGTTTCTTACCCCCAAAACACAAGCAATAAGCAATACAAGAGAAGTTCAATTAATTTTATTTATTTATTTAAAGGACAAATGTTAAAAATATCTTTTTTTATCATCTGCCCTATCTTGGTCTGCGAGACAAGCAGCAATGTGTGTGCCATTATTTTTATTTGGCATTCTCTTCTTCAGGTATCACCAGCTGTGGTCCTTCTTGCTAAGGAAGTTCAGAATTACATGGAATATAACACAGGTGGTGTGCCTGCATGAATAGTCCATTTCCCACCAAGAGTACTGACATCATAGCCTGAAGAGGCCGTGGTGTAAATGCATAATTTTTCATGTGCATCGCCAGACAGAAAACTGGTATTCTTTCACATGTTGAGGCCTTTCTTTTAACTGGGAATTCACTAAATCTGTTCTTGGACAGATACCTGAGCTTGCCATTGAATATTCAATGAGACTTCACAGAAAGACGACAGACTTTTCTGTTGTTTAGGTGCATGCAGCCACTGCTAATGGGAGAAACAATGCAGTGTGCAAGTAGGATGGAATTTTCTTTCCCTCAACAAAGAGGAGGTATTAGGGCACATTCGGTAACTGGACCACACGTACAGAAGCATGAGCTCCAGATTCTGTCCGTGAAATCCCACCCTTGGGTTGGTGCTCCTTGGTTTTCATCCATGATGCAAGAACCTATGTCACTGATTAAAAAGGTCAAAGGGTAGGATGAAAGATTTTTTTAATTCCAGAGAAACAGTTGTTAAGCAGATACTGCGAATCCAAAATGACAAGAAAGCTATTGATTGGTGCACTAAAATAAATAACAAAACTAAATTAGAAACAGTTTAAAATGTATGTTTTGTAAGACAACCATAAAAGAGCAAATACCGTGATCTGAATATCTCAATTGTACCTTTTTATTTTTGGCCCTCAGAGTGTCCAATTCTTTTAAAAGGAATGAAGTTTCTGTTTTTCCACCTAAATCTGCAGCATCCTTCCGTGAGGATATATATTCAGGGAGCATCCTATTAGCCTTTCTTGCTACAGGGCTGTGTTTAGGAGGGAAAAAAAGAGAAAGAAAAATAATGCAAAACCAGTTCCTCCCTCCCCACCCCCAAAATAAAATACACAGAAATAAATTATCAAAAATTGCTAACCATTGCAAATGTATTAAATAGCCAGTAAAAGGGATGTCCTTCTATCACTTCTTAAATCAGTAATTCTGAAAAAAATCCATAAATCTGGAATAGTAGATAAATACACTACAGTGCTAAGGCATAACCCAGATGAGTATAAATTGCTATGAAGCCTTTAAACAGAACATGCCTAAGGGAAGCTAATATTAAAAACCTGTGCTTAACACGGAGCAACAAAGTAATGAAGCATTTGGGGACCAAATTGATGCTCATGTTAAAAGAAATCAAATTCTTCGGCTGAACGGACATTTCCACATGAAGTGAAATGAGAATACCCAGAAGACAAGATCTAGGAGTTCATCTTGAAGAAATCTGTAAAATGATGGTGTTATTCTAAATATTATAACTGACAACAGGAATTCCATACTGTATACCACTCACAGAGTTTTAAGATAGCTTATTTAGCCATAGACAGGGAAAAATAAGACAAGATTCCATGACCACAAAAATTCTGTCTCAAGGTAAGACTTTCATAAAACTCCTTGGCTATACCATGGTACTCACACATAACTTAGATCTCATTTGTAAGATGGCAGCAAAATCAGTAGATTAATAGATTAGAAGGGGGATTAGCAAATATTTTTAACTTAAGCATTTTTTATTTATAGGCTTCATAGACAATGAGTCATAAGAAGTAGCCACAGAAAAGCTATACCTTCTTAACTCCTATTTCTACTGTATACATTATTTCATTATGTGTAATTCTTATCCTAGAAAGAAAAGGAAAGCTATCTGTTGCTCCAAAGACTCATTCCCTGGGGTAGACAGTTGTTTGTACTCAGTCACCCCTTTCTTCACCTGCTTCCATTGGATTTATTTTCTTTAAGAAGGAAGTTAAGATCTGTACTCTGCAGGCAAACTATGGTGCAACCCAAAGCACATCAACCATAGACAGCAGTGAGATTCACATCAAAAAAGTACTTAGTGTATTGCACTATATATGGGGTGGAAGAGTGCTTAAACTGCTTGTCTTCACTTTCAAGATCCTTCAAAGCCTATTTCATCTTTGCTCTGTCTAGCAAATTTCATTTAGTATTGTTTTGAACTGCAAGCGATAGATGCCTCTCTTGCCCAGACATTACAAACCTCAAGCTTTTTTTGTGCATTTTCCATGTTCAGGAGAGGCTGCCCATGAACAGGTTTGAATATACTTCATCATCATTTTTTAATCCCTCATTTGTTTTCTTCCTGATGTCTAGAAGAAAACTTGACAAGTCAAATTGATGGTACACTACAATGCAAATCAACACTGACTCAACATTTCCTTGGTCATTCTATATCAAGATATTTTCCCATCTCACACTCTAATTGCAATCTATTTGGGGAAGGACAGATTTTGCACAGTTTATATAGTATCTAAAACAATGAGTTTTTGGCCTAGAGCTTTAGGATCCTACATGCAATATATTTGCAGATGAGACGGCTCAACATGCTGACTGCTGTGGGAGGTTAATCTCAGTGTTCAAGACCAGCCTGATTTCCAGTGCGAGTGGCACTGGTGAACAATAGCAGCAACAATCTGTGGCTGACTCTGTACTGGGCTGTACTTAAGCCCTCAGCATTATATTTGGCTTTTAGTGCAGGATGCATTGCCCTAACAGCGTATCTCAGGCCCTAATGCAACAAAAGGCAACAAGACAGATGGAAAAGTACTATGGACTGGTTTTGACTCAACGGGTGACCATAAGATCATACTAAAGATAACAAAACCAGGTGTAGAATCTGCCAGAGAGGTGAAGAATTAAAGTATATTTTTCAAAAGTACGTCATAGGGCTTTGCAGCCTTGATCCCATTTTCAAAAGCAAATCTGTCACTCGCAGTTAAGACTTGGGCTTAAGTCACTCAAAACTGGTAGCATTTCCCTAGTCAGCTGGGTACACCTTCATATATTGTGTCACATATTCCATGAGTGTATATGTTTCTTAAGACTGCAGTAGAGGGCCATAGTTCAGTACGAAAATTAATAACAATAAATGACCAAAATTAATGACAGAATAAAATCTTTGGAATTTGTATTACACTTTTCAACCATGTTTAGCCTTCTCCAGATTCCTGTTATGGACTTCCTACAAGGTATTACAGATCCTCCTCTTCACTCTTCCAGCTTTGTATCCGAACTTCACCCTACTTTATTCCTGCTTCCTAGCTGCTTTATTCCTGCTTCCTACTCACTTCCACCCTGCTTCATTCCTGCTTCCTACTCACTCATCATACTTCGGGTACACTGTGCATGTTGTGTAAAGCCACGGATACTACTGGACTTTAAGATCATTTCTAATTCTTTTCAGTATGCATTTTTAAAATTCTCTGGAGAGATCACAATCATTGAAATACCTGCAGTGTGTCACATAAGCCATTGCCATGATCATATCTTCTACCAGTGCTAGAGAATACAGTGGTGAAATGCTGCACTCCACAAGGAAAGAAGGGCGGATATGGTGAGTCTAAGCAAAAAGCTGACTTACTGATTCTCAGTTGAGAAGTAAAATTCCCTATCTTTATCCAAAAATTCCTATGTATATCATCTATAATTTGAATCTAGAAAACCTATAAATAGGGATATTTGTTTTTACCTTGATTCTTCAGGACTGGAATTATAGTGATTTGGGGCTCCTCCTGTTTGACTGGTTACTGGCAAATCTGAATGTTTCAGTGCTTCAGCTTCTGCCTGGATGAAAAATTCTGGTTTTTTTTGAGAATTCTGATGAAACTGAAACTCAACACGAAAGTCTTCTTTTTTCTGTTCCAGGATGTGTGTTTCTATTTGGAAACAGAAGCAAATATATTTTTTCATTTGGAGACTTCTTCGAAAATGGCTTGCTATACTCTTATTTGTAGCAGAAAGGAGAAAGTACTCTAGTTTCAGATTCACAGCTTCCTCATCCCACTAAGGAATGAGAGCTGTGTTATCTACAGCACAAGATATAGGAGTTACGACTTATTTACTCGATTTTGCTCATGGAAACCTGGAAAAAATCACCATCATTTCCTAATCCCTCTTCCCCTTAAACAGCTGCTTAAAATAATACTGACCCTAGGAAATTATCTACCTATCTTCTGTAAAAATCAGCTCTACCCTAGTGAAACATGATGAACTTCTGCTGTAGACAGGGCAATTTGCAGGTTGTGAACTAGATTCTTACTTATATTGAAATTTTTTTCAAATCTATTTTGGCTACAAAAGAAGTATCAGCAAGCTGTAATTAGCAACAAAAAATTTAAGGCCTCATTACTCACTCCTGGAGAGTGTAAGGTAGAGGCTCGTAGAACTAAAGAACTTGAAGAATGCAAAGCACAAATTGTGCCAAAGGGAAAAATTATCTGATTAAAATGGTGAGTGTGATAGTTAGCTCTCTTAAGCTTGGCTACTAGGTATTTTTAGGACATACTTCTGATATCAAGGTATTTAAATGAAAGAAAGATCTACATACCATGAATATTCTTTCATAAAGTACGAACAAGTAAGTTTTAATTATAGAACTATATTAAAAAATGAGGAGGAATAAGCCTAAAAAAGCTGCAAGTAGAAAAAAGTGCATATATTCTTCATTCTTTCATTTAGATTAGTAGAGAACAAACACTGGAACTCTTGCTTATTTAATAAAGTTAGCGTTTCCAAACCTTTTGGATAAATTATACAGTATACATTCTTTGATCCAACTTAACTACTTCCTCCTCAAAAATACTAAAAATCTGTCTATACAGTTGCAATCATCTACAAATAGCCTGAAAATACACATCAATCAGTATCAAGGTATCATGCTGCATGTAAGACACATAAGCACAGATTCCAAGTCAAAAATACTGGACTGTCTCTGAAATCTGTTGCAATAGAGTCCTCTTCCCTTGTAGAAGGAATGGCACAGCCATTGGCACAGGAAACACCCCGAGGGCACAGAGAGATGACTTCTGGATTGGCTGGAGTCAGTTTAACAAGTTCCCTATGTGTTACTACCTTGAGGAAAAAGTTATTGCACCCTCTGCTCATCTGTATTCTCCTTATCTACTTCAGCACAAATCCACCTGAATCCACTCTCACCATTCCTCTAAACTATAACCACTGATTTTTGTACTAGAGGAACAACAGTCAACAGCATATCAGAATCTCTGTTTCTGAGCGGTAATTAAGATGTGGGGACCATAATTTGATAAAAAATTCATTAACAAATATAACCTAACACTACTTTCAGTACTGTGATTGAAATATGTTCCTTGGATCATTTCACAGCTAATGCACAAACTGAACACAGCCCACAGCCACCTGGATTCTTTGAGCAAATACACACTGTTGTTCATTGGCTCAAAATCCTGCAGGTTTTTGAGCAGAGATTTCCTTTTAAATGCTGCTATATTTTAAAACTGGATTCAACCTCTTGCTCCTCCTTACGGTACCTAGCAAGGATCTCTAAAAAAACACATTAAAAAATTCACTATGTATACTCTAAGAACCTGCCTCAACTTGGGAGTGGCAACACATAAGGGAAAAATTAAGAATCCTCTCCAGTTAGTACTATCTGAAAGCTAAGCTAGTCTTAATTTTAATACTTGCAAAGCTTTTTCTAGGGAAGCATACGCTTGGTTGAAATGTGTTTCCCAACTGAGTTGTATTATAAAGAACTGCCTATCAAACATCACCCTGTCCAGTTCTCCCATTTCAGATGCAGTGATCTGTATATATACAGTTGCAAATGACACTCTCACACACTGAAGGGGGAGTGCAAGGCTTCACTTGCCATAACTTTTCTTCCCCTTCTTCTCTAGGGCATCAACATTTTCTATAAGCCATACACATCTGAAGTGCCTCAGGTGAAGTGTGTTGCATTCTTTGAAAGAATTCAGGCACAACGTATCTGTTGCAATAACCAGTGACTCTATTGCCATGAACCTTTGTTCCTTGTCTAGCATTACTGCACTCTCCTTTGGCCCACACTATATCGAAGTTGGAGAAGAAAACCCTTCTCACTCCCGAACTCTAAGAAGATTAGATGACATTAGGTACCACAGTTACATTGGAACAAATCAAAAAAGGGAGTCTATCCCTTTAGCATGAGAGTAATCAACTGAGTAAGTTTTTCCTCTTTTCACAGTTCCTGGTTTTTGAATTTGCTGCTTTTAGTGCCAGGACTTTAAAAAAAGGTCACAGGGTTGTTGCAGTTGGAAGGGACCACTGGAGATCATCCAGTCCGGCCCCCTGGTTCAAGCAGAGTCACCTAGAACAAGTTTCCCCAGGACTATGTCCAGATGGGTTTTGAATAGCTCCACAAGCAGAGACTCAACAACCTCTCTAGGCAGCCTGTGCCAGTGTTTGATCACCCTCATCGTAAAAAAATGTTTCCTTGTATTCAGATAGAATTTCATGTGTTTTGATTTGTGCTCATTGATTCCTGCCCTGTCAATGGGAACTACCAAGAAGAGTCTGGCTTCTTCTTCATTCCCTTCCATCAGGTATTACTCATATTGATAAGATCGACTCCCCCAAGCCTTCCCTTCTCGAGGCTCAGTCTCAGCTCTCAGCCTCTTCTCATACATAAGATGCTCCAGTCCAGCTCTTTCTTGTACTAGGGAGCTCAAAACTGGACTTGACACTCTAGATGTGACCTCACCAGTGCTGAACAGAGAGGATGAATCACCTCTCTCAATCTGCTGGCAATGTTCTTCCTAACACAGCTTGGGATGCTGTTGGCCATCCTTGCTGTGAGGGTACGTTGCTGGCTTATGCTCAACTTGCTGTCCACCAGGATCCCTATCCCTTTCTGTAGAGCTGCTTTCGAGCCAGTTGACCCCCAGCATGTATGGTTACATGGGATTATTCCTGGCCAGGTGCAGGGCTTCACATTTCCCCCTGCTTCATGATGTTCCTCTCTCCCCAATTCTCCAGCCTGTTGAGGTCCCTCTGAATGGCAGCATAACCTTCTGGTGTATCAACTAATCCTCACAGTTTTCTATCATCAGCAAACTTGCTAAGGGTATACTCTGCTCCATCATCCAGACAATTAATGAAGACACTGAACAGGACTGGATCCATTTTTGACTCTGGGAGTACACCACTAGTGGCTTGCCTCCTACTGGACTCTGTGCAACTGATCACCACCATTGGGCCACAGACATTCAGCCAGTTTGCTCCAGGTAGATGTAATAGCAGCCTTCCAGTATGTGAAGAGGGCCTATAAGAAAGCTGGAGAGAGAGTTTTTACAAGGGCAGGTAGTGATAGGACGAGGGGTAATGACTTCAGACTGGAAGAGGGTAGATTTAGATTAGATATCAGGAAGACATTTTTCATTATGAGGGTGGTGAGGCACTGGAACAGGTTTCCCAGAGAAGTTGTTGAGGCCCCATCCATGGAAGACCAGGTTGGATGGGGCTTTGAGCAACCTGGTCTAGTGGAAGATGTCCCTGCCTATGGCAGGGGCTTTGGAACTAGATGATCATAGAATGGTTTAGGTTGGAAGGGACCTTAAAAATCTTTAGGGTCCCTTCCAACCTAAACCATTCTACAATTCTATGACCTCACTGTTTACTCATTTAACTCATACTTTCCTTCTCTGTTAGGATGTTACGGGACACAGAGTCCAAAGCCTTACCAAAGTCAAGGAAAACAACATCCTGCTTGATCCATGCTTTATTTTCTACTTGTCAGGATAGACCATTTTTGAGCTTGGATGAGGTGATCCTTGAATATCAACCAGTTCTCTCAGATCCCTCTCCTTCCCAGTACTGTATCCTATGGGATCCTTCCAAGCATATCTCTGAGGAGGCCAAAATCTATTCTGAAGTCCACAGCTGAGGTCCTGCTTTTTGTCCTGATCCCTCCTCTCAGTATTCAGAACTCCACCACCTCAAGGCAACTGCACCCAAGACTACTCCCTGACTTCGACATCTACAACCATTCCTTCCTTCTTTGTAAGTATCAGGTCCCAGCAGAGCACCTCTCCTTGTTAGCACCTCAATCATTTGTGTCAGGAAGTTGTCATCAGTGTACTCCAGAAATCTCCTAGATCACTTGTGCCCTGCTGCCATCCTTCCAGCAGATTATCAGCGTTGCTATAGTCCCCCATGAGGACCAGGACCTGTGAACATGAGGCTTCTTCCTGTTGTCTGAAGAAGGCCTCACCTACTTCACCTGATTCTCCTCCACACCCTTCCCTCTTATTGGCAGAATCAAGGATAACACCACCTGGGTCCCCACGCCCTTGGCCATCACTCCCAGAGCCATATAGTCACACTTAATACTTCCCAGGTCACCCCAACAGTACCACTGGTGCCTACATGGAAGAGCAGCAGGGAGTAACAGAGGGTCAGATGAGCCTCAGCAGCCTCTCTGTAACAGCCTGAATATGAGCTCTCAACAAGCAGCAAAGGTCTCTAGATGACAGGTCAAGTCCAAGACAGATTTTTTTTTTTTTAAACAGAACAAAGTAAACATGTCTGCATGATGAGGTAAACATCTGCATTAGCAGCTGAACTTCAGGCTGAATTCTTAGGCTGTGTCAAGATATGGATCTTTATGCATTCAACTGTAAGTTATAGCAGCTGGAAAAAAAAGAATGTAGAATGGGACTAGACCTGTGCTGGCACTTATTAATGCTAATGCTGCTTTGTTAAGCAACTTACATTTGCAGCACACCTTTTCATCCAGACTGAATTCCCTCAAGCACATGGGTAACACTAAGCAGCATCACAGCAAGCCTCTTAGTGTCATTCCAGGAAATGTTAGGCAAAACACAGAGGATCTGTTTTTTTCCCTGCTGGCTTTGTAAGAGAGAAGACGATGGCAGCCTCCTCCACTCAGAATTGGAAGCACTCTGCCCAGAGTGCAGAGGTTTTACTTGTTTAATAAAGTTGTAATGTATTTTTTTGGTCAACATGTTAAATCTGTCAGTAGAATGCTTTGGGGAAGACATTTTGAACACTGTCAGATCAATGGGTATAGCGATTTTTTTATTTTTAAAACCACTTTATTCTTCATATGGGCCATGACCCCCACCCCAAGTTATTTAGGCCTTGGTACACGGTAGCTCGTCTTGCTGTTAAACTAAGTAGCAATGTTAATCAATGCACTTCTGTGCTTTTCCTCATGCCTCTTGAAAATTGTATTGTGCACTAATTACCAATGCTGCAGAGACACACTGGGGAGTACGTAGCATTTGCAATAATCAGGCTGCACAAGGAACATCAGAGAAAGGGTAAAACAGCCTTGCAAGCTTTGGAAAAATGCTGTAGTTTTCATTAAGTGGTATCCACCATTGATTCTGGTTCTTGAGTATACTAAACAACTTATTTTCCATATAAAATAGAAAAAGTTCAGTAGCCCAGATTAATATTTCACTATAGGGAGAAGCTGAACAGCTGATCTGTATGTATTTATCTTGAATGAATAGCTTGTTCACATTGAGGGAAAGAAAAGCAAATGTTAGGAAGAAGGAGTATAAAGACACTAGAATTAAAGCTGGGAATTGATTGTGAGGGACGTACAGGAAAGATAATGCTGTCATGGCTTGAAATAGTAAAGGCAGAACAGACTTCAATGTTGTTAAGCTGGGAGTGGTTAAAAAGTCAAGTAAAAACATTGAACCTAACACAATTTGCAGGCAGTCACTATTTCTCATAGCTTCCTCTTAGAAGTGAGGGATTGGCACCGAGATCAGGGGAAGTGCAGCATTAGAGAATCCCGTACCAACACTGATAATACGGGAAGAAGTGTTGAAGATGTAAGTGCACAGAAGGTGCAGATTCAACTGGAAGCCTAAAAAGGTGGTAGCTTCCCTTGTTATACCACTCAGCATATTCAGCAGTCCCATCATCCAGCAGAAGCTGGGTGGGCAACTCTTCCCCCCTCATTTGTACTCTTGCAGAACCCCACTAGCCAACTTGTGCCCATCAGCTCAGAGGTTTGCAGGGAATCTCCGTGGAATAACAATAAAGGAAAACAAACAAAAAACAATGGAACATGCACACAGCACCACAAAATACACCGGTTGCTACAGATCTGCCTGCAGATGAGTATGGGGACATTGGAAGCCCTTGGTGCTCCAAACCAGCTTCAAGTGTAATAGTACTTACCACTTGCTACCTATAGCTTTCTAGTATTTGTTTTAAGCTGGTCTGTAGCACAGACAAAGCACATTCTCATCTATCTGTATAAGACTGCATGAATGAATGCCTGGAGGGATGGCAGTAAGGGGCAGCATAGGAAAAAGAGCAAAACCAGGAAGGAAGAGAATGAGCCATACAGACTCTGAGAGTGTGAGCAAAGCAGACTGCAAACTCAGTAGCTTAGTCTTCCTACGTGACAGTGTCAGATTAAAAAAAATTGGAAAAAATGCAGAACAAAACAGTGTGCTACATTTGAGGAACTAACTGCAGCCTCAATCACTAAAAGCCCCCAAAATTCAGTGATTGACACTCTAATTTACTGTTAATCATGTATTTTTACTTCTCAGTCTAAAGAACACTGCAGCTTCAATTTCTATGGTTTTTTTTTGTGTGTGTTTGTACAATACCAAAAATTTTGAATTTCAAACACCAAGAGGAAATATTCACTATCCAACAAAACCATCAAAGTAAAGAGCCACCCTGCCTCTATACCAAACTAATCTATTCCCACTGGAATAAAAGGACACACTTACTACAGATACTTTGTCTTGCCCCTACCTGCAAACCACACACCTACCTCAGCTTGCTGTCAAGTGTGTAAGAGCATTACTTGAGAAGTTCACCTTCTTTTTATTTTCACTAGACTAACTACTATTCTTTATTATTGACTTTCAAATTATCTAGATTTTTTGTACATTAATAATATTACAAACATTTCTGAAAAGATAATTTCTGGGGATGTGCGTACGACAACGCACACGCACCTGCAAGTGTTCTAACAAGCTGTTAGGACATGACTGTTGCTGCATTAATAAAAAGCAATTTTAATAGCTTCATGTGAAAAATGGATTATGGAATTGTCTTAAGTTCATAACATCTAATGACACTGGACTTGAATTGTTAGATATATGTAATAAATAAATAGAAATTAAATATTTAAGTCTAATGGAAAACTTGAACGTGACAGCCAATAAATTGTCAAGCTATGCAAATGAAATTAGTACTATGGCTGAATATTCCTTCATGAGCCGAAAATGATGAGTCAGCCTTTTTGTCAAAGACAAACATTCATTCACTCAGCTGTATAACTACTCCCAAACAGAATGACTGTGAAAGACTCGGACTGCTCAACAGTTCACTCCTTACTGAATGATTAAAAGGCATAAATCCTGAAAATGAGTGGGAAACCAAAATTAAAGGATTTTATAGGCATAAATATGCAAAGAAAGAAAATAAGGCTGGTGAAAGAAATCTGATCCTGTTGCCTGGCATGTGGAAAGAAAAGAGCTGGTTTAGGTTTTATGCAATTTCAGAACGCCTGTTATTTCCTTTTTCATTCGTATGTGAGTTGACATAGATGCAACGTATATGATTTACATGCATATCTCAAGGGGTGTTCATTATTTTTTACTTTTTCCTCACTATTTTATCTTTCCCACAATCCGCAAACATGTTTTCAGAGTTAATCCCAAGAAAAGATGCTGTACTTAATTTTCAAGAAGAAAGTAATTCCTGTTTCTGGAAAGGAATTACAAAAGGTTGGTACAAAAGTACAAGGTCAATATACATTTTCTCCAAAACAAACAAACAAGCAAAAGTGCAGCTTTGCTCATCTTTGGACTTACTACAGATTTACTTACGTTAGAAATTATTTAGGCTCCTTCAGTGCGCTGTAGCATACTGAGAACCAATAAGCTGCAACTAACAGCAAATGGTTGTCCCTTCATGACATACTTCCAATGTTTACGGAAAACTGGGCAAACCTTAAGATAATTATTTAGTAGGACTCTAAGATCTCACCGAATCACTTCTGTAGCACAGCAGAATGGCAGTCACAGGAACCTGATAACAAGTGAAGACTAAGCTCAGAGTACTTTTGTAATATAAAGCTAATTCCTTTTATTTCTCAGCGCTCTGCCCAGACAAAATATCGCATATAAGCAGCCAAGCTGTTGGCAGGAACAAAGAGGAAATCACCACGTAGATGCATTGTATACTCAGTGCCCCAACAATACGTAACTGTGGGCCCTGCTGAGAGCACCATGGGTCAACTCAGAAGAGTAAGGACTATCAACCTACTTTAAAAGTAACTCTTACTCAGAAGGTCCTGGATTTTACACTAAGATTGGATATCTGCACTTATTTTAGGAAACAAATGACAGAGGTTCACTGAAATAAGCCTTGAAAACAATGTTTTCCGGAAACTCTCACAGACATTCTATAAGGCATGCATAAGCACTGTGATAGTCATTTTAATGCCATCAAGATTGAAGCAGTAATGAAGTAACTGGATCGAGGTCATTGAGCAAGCCATGCCAGAAGTAAAATTGAAGTCCAAGGCGCTGTATCCATGCTGTATCTTGGAGCTGTGCTACCTCACTGGTGGCCATTCCTGCTCCTGTCTCCTCCTCATAGACTTCAAATTCTTCTCTCTTCTGTCAGAGAGGTTTTAGCAACTCATTTCAATAGGACTTCAAGAAAAAAACCCCACATTTTTACTTATGAATGATAAAGTAACATCCACACAAATAAAAAGTTAAGAGAAATTTCAAATAACTAGATTGGCATCTTTCCATATTCCTTTATGATAATTTTCATTCACACAACAGATTACAGTATTTCTGTATTCGAAGACAGATGTGCAGTGTACGGTATATTCAAGCTTCCTGTAATTTCAACAGCAAGCAGAAGAAATGAAATAATTTTTTTTTTACTATCGTTCTAACACAAAAAACTTCTGAACAATTAAAACTGTTTTAGAAGTCAGTCAGGTTAAAAGAACAGTATAATTCAAGTTAATTTAAGTTGTCCAAAATCATGATCAAGAAGAACAATGTATTCTTACTGAACTTTATTGAGGAAGTTCTCTGCAAATGAAGTAAGCATAACCTAAGTTACATTACATATATACATTATATACATTAATGTCTTAGTTTGCTCTATATCCCATACACACACACACAAAAAGAAGAGGCTTGAAAATATTTTGTCTGCTAAAATACAGACAAATCCCCTAAGTTTAATGGTTCATTTTTTTACTCCTTAAAGGAATCTAAAGAGAACAGTGAGTTCATTCTGTGTTAGCAATTTAAGCGGGGGGACATCTGTGTTACTTTGAATGCTTCTTTATTCACCTGTACTTGTGTGGAATCCTGGCAACACCCTTCATAAAGAAATAAATTGAGAGGGAGATTAAGAACAGTTGGAGCTATTCTGGCAAAGGCAATTTTTTACAATTCTCCCAGGATTCTGATTATTTTAGTAATGATGTTTCCCTCGCTTGCCTCTAAGTCTTTGGCCCTCCTATTTAGCATCTAAACAGCAATTGCGTACAAACTGGTGAATATTTAAAATAGAAAAATGCTTCTAAGTCTTTAAAATATGCAGCCAATCATTATTTTGGTATTCACTGCAGTTAATCATGATGCATTTATTAATGTGTAAATACCAGACATTTCCTTTGGCATTCCACTCTTCGTTTGCAATTCATTAACATATTGTTATTTTAAAATATTAGTCTCTGAGAAGACACCAGATTTTCATTGGATTGGTCTCTCACACTTGAAAAAGCATTTTTATATTCCGAGTGCATCAAAACAGCAGAATCTCTAGGCAGATACTAAGTGGGATTCACTGAAACACAATGTTAGTTCTAATGGATGGATGATTGTGTTTGGTCTTTTGAAACTTTGAAGTATAGGTAAGTCTTGATCACACAAATTAATAAATCCTAAAGCTGGAGTTAACAATAACCATTACACCCAAATTCTGCAGCTTAGCCCAGCCAATTTTTCAAAAGGTCAGGTTGTGAACTGGAGAAGATCAGGGAGGTCCACCGCATAGCTTTGTTGCCAGGCATCTCTCGTCTGGATTGTTGCAGGCGTTTATTAGTATTCGTCAGCAGACTCAACAAAGCAAACAAGAAATTCAAGCACGAATAATAAAATGAAATGCTGCTATATAACCCTTTGTCATTCAGCAAATATGGGACTTTTTAGCTACATTGTTCCTAAACCTGGGTTACTACTTTAATTTTTCTCCACAGTGCTGACTGAATGAGTATGCATGTGTGTTAAATGCAGAGCTCCCTTAACAACTGCAGGACTGCCATTTAATCTGTTGGTAGATGGACCATTTCCTGTGGGAACTCTAGCTATGATTTCCAGATCCACCAAATAAATCTCAGATTAAGATTCCAAATGAAACCTGCCTTTGGCAGATAAAAAATGTCAAGATGGATATAAACAGTAAAATTATAAATTATCTAGGTGTTGCACGATGACTTGATGTGCGTTTTTTGTTTACACTTTCCCCGATATCACAACTATACAAGGCATTCATCAAATGTCACACTTTCATAATATTGGAGGCATCATTAAAACTGTTTGGCTAAGGACCTTGAAGTGTTTAAGCAGTAGCTCAAAAGTATATTTGTGCAAAGTAGAAGAATAAATTTACATATCAGCAGCAGCTCATAAGGGATGGGTAAATATTCTGTTTATCTCTCATTGTAATTCAGGTTAGTTTAAATACATGGTTTCAGGATATCATTACAGCCTATATGGAGTTATTACATAATTTCCAAACATAGTGTCTGCTAGAGTTTTACTAAGCATGCTGTGTTTATGTTTTCTAAACCAGCTAAAAACAAAGTAAACCCTCCTATCCCATTTTTCTTTTGCTATTGTCATACCAGACAATTGCTTTTCACATATAACCCCTTCCATTATCTAAATCTTAATGATCCAGAACTCCCTTTTATCTAGGCAGGGTCATGTTTCCTGATGCCCATTAATTATAGTGAAAATTCTCTTATCCAAATGTACTCAACCTCTCCTACTGCAAACAAACAACTAAGGCTTCGCTGAATTAAGAGTTCTAAACAAAATCCCAGAAAACTGCAGCTTTAGAAGTGAAGAAAATTATTGTAATTTTAAGTGTCTGACATAAAAGAAAGGTCACTCTGCATAAAGTGCCATTGAGACACCTTGCCCATGCACCCTTTTCTCCGAATAAATGGTCTACTAAAGGTGCAGGTGACCTCTCAGATAAGAGTCTCCAGCGCACTCCCTGGGGAACCTTTTTTTAATAAATGTTTTTGTTACATCTTTGCTCTGAACTTAAGCTTCATTCTAGTTGTTATTAAAATAGACGCAATGAAGGCTTCTAAAGAAGAAAATAACGAAATTCCTCTTGTACTAGATCTTCTAAAGCTCCTTCTGAAGCACTACATAAAAATTACTGTGGTAATATGTGCTGCTCCCCCGAAGCACATTTCAAGACATTCTGAACTTAGCTGCACTCATACTTTAAACACTTAAGCAATTCAAAGTGCAATACTTCAAGGTGTGCGTTCTCCCCATCTTTAGTGCTTGCAATACTTGGTGCAGATAAGGCACTACACATTTTCAACGTACTGTAAAGGGTCTAACAAAATCATATTCACAACACTCCAATGAGTCAGGCAGATACTGGATACGTAATTTGGCTTCTGATGAGGAGTCTTCCTGCATGCAGCCTGGCCAGAAATAAACTGTATTTAACCATTCAAAATGTACAAGGAAAGAAATGGGATGGAAAAAGGAGACATGAGAATTTATACACAAAGGGTGATTATATTTATAGGAAAGACCAGACAGTATTTGATGATTTTTCAGTTATCATTAGCTCCTTTTTATCTTGTAAGTCATGGTACACTAGTCCCTCTTTTTCCATGCAAGATGTTTTCTTCATCTTCCACAGTCAGTGTTGCTCAACAGTTACTAGCCACTTTTCCCATGTATGACTCATGCAAGATCATCCTCTCAACCTCTCTTCTGCCTCCTGTACTTTGCAGATAAACCTGCAACTACCCTTGCCGCTTTGCAAGGGGATCTCTTACAGCTAGCACACAGCGAGTTTGAATGCTGAAAGCACAGCACACATGGAAGGCGCTAATCAGCTGAGTTACATGTGTGAAGAGGACTCTGCCTCTCTGCATATCATGTAGATTCTTCTGCATACACACCCATGCGATACCCAAGTCTTCTTTCTTTCCCAGGTAAACAGCATTCCTTATTGCTAAAAGAGGGAAGGAGAGGAAGAACAGGCTCACAGTATCTCCTGTTGAGGCATGTAAAAGAAGAAACAGGCTTCAATATGACAAGTACGGTTTATTCTGCCTCTACTATAGCCTTGGAAGAAGGGCTTCAGATTGACTTCAGTGTTTACAGGTGTAATGGGTGTATTCTGGAGAAAGAGGAAACAGCACCTTTACAATTAGTTGCTTTTTGACTCACCTAGATCATGAGATGAAAAATCTTTACAACACCACATTATTCTCAAAGCTTTCTCTACCCCTTCATCTTTGTGTGTGTGCGTGCATGTGTGTTAGTGTATGTGTGTTAAAGTCACACAATAGTAGTTTCAGACAAAAAGTTCTTGTAAATACTATTACAAAACCAAACCCACAAAAAAGTACATTAAAATGATTATACAGCTAGAAAAACTTACTACTTCTAATAAGACAGCCTAGAAATACATGGTGAGGAATAGGAGTTTCATTTCTAGGAATTCAGCAAAACCAGATGATTCATTTTACTTATACGAATATGCATATATGCATGGCTGTAGATTGCCTTAATTACCATGAATGCAAAAGGGATGGCAGACAATTAATGGAATTTATAAAATGGAAGTAAATAAATGCAAAAATATTTTAGAGAGGTTTTACTTCCTGAATATTATTCACTACACAGCAAAAGAACTTAAAAATACTTTTGTAAGCAATACACTGGCATACACATGTCATGATCAAGACAATACAAGGGAAGCTATGGACAAATTCTTAACAGTAAGCAGCATGCATTCATGCAAGACCAACGCATGCACAAACACACAATGCAATAAATACAATTGTCTATGTGTAAGTTTATCACATGCACATGTGTCTGAGCAGCTATTGTTCATTAGGTTTGCATATCTGTTTTCCTCTTCTGTTTTTCCTGAAGGCAGCAAGGCTGACTGGAAAACAAGAGCTCGCCAGCAGATAAAACACTTTTCAAATTTCCCTGCACAAGCTGATTCTGCAGTTCTGTTCCAATCTACATTATCACATCTCTTTAAAACTCGAGTTCCCTCTGAACTACAGTTTCCAGACACGCAATTTTAAAGTATTTTTACAAGCCACACAAACATTCTTTTGAAGGGTAACAATTTACAGTGAAAGCGTCTATACAGATCATAACTAAGAGTTGACATCAAATTCTTACAAGTGAAATTGGTTCATTGGCTTATATTTCAATATGTGCTTCAAGTAGTGGTTAGAAATATATATACATTTATTTCTATGCTTGAAAAATATAACAATCACCTTTTAAGGAAGCAAACCACTTTGCCATAAAAAATAATCAATTACCTTGTTTTAGGAAATTCCAAAGAAAAATTATGCAATGCTTTTCCTTTTGGAGTCAGCAAAATTATAGTTTTCTTGTCAAAATGGGCCAAACAGTACCTGATATTTTAAGACTTCGACTAATTTCTACCCTGTCCCTAAAAATCGTAGACACTCAGAAATATGACACAAGCAAAAACATTGCAATAGTGAAAGACTATATAATACAGAACAAGTATAGATGCAAAACACACAGTATGTGATATGAGCCAAATGAGACACTAATTTAACTACAGTACTTTGCACACTCACCCCTTTCCTATCCTGCTAACTCTTTTGGAAAATTGACACATCAAGTCCTAAATGTATACGCAAGTATGAAAAGCACCCAATTTCATGTTCCCTTTTGTGTTTTCACAGTATTAATGTTTGTGCAGTTTTCATCATGCATGTAAACCCTGCTAAAGTAACAACTCCACCTAGGTGCAATGTGCTTCCCCCTCCTGCCACTGCAATGTAAAGATATGCATCTATTTGCCAACATAAGTTTATTTTTCTAATGGACTGCCATCCTAGGCTGTCTATCTTATATCCTGAATATTTTCATTTGCAAATTACACAGTCTTCACCGGCCTGCTGCCAATGCTTCTGATACATTCTCTCAAGTATTCTTAGGGAGCAATGAAAAAAGTCACTATCCTCCTACTAAAAACTAGGTGCTGTGGAGATAAACAGTACATTTAAATTAGATACAAACACAAAATAATAAGCCTTACACGCATACTGTTCTTTAACTCTTCCTAATTTACCAGACCAGAGACAGACAAACGTCTTCAATCCACACAGGCAGATTATATTCCAAACAACACGGAAAGTTAAAAAGAATATCTCAACTATCAAACACTTCAGATATACGCTTCTTAAACACTACCTTCCTTTCAAGTATTTTATTTTATAACATCTATTAATGGGTTACATATTATCCTGCATAACTGCCATAAACCTATCACTTCTCTGTTCCTAACATTTTTGCTTTTTCAAAAAAAATTCTCATTGTTTGACTGAATTTTCATCTAGTCAGCTGAATTTAATCTCAGACGTGTTTTACCATCCTTATTTTTTTTTAAAAGTAATTTAATCCTCAACATTTCAGTATGTTATTAAGAAAACCTGAATAAATCATTATAAATCATATTCCAAAACCAGCTTTTAAACTTCGAAGTTACAAGCAAGAAACAACTAAATACAGTACAGTACCTGCTGCAAAATGGAAAGATCGCACAGATGACAAAGCAAGCAGGACAGACAACGCTACACATTTCAACACAGACATTTAAACAGAAGACTAAAAGTTGCTTTGATTTAGTAGTTCAATGAGAAAATGCCTGAGAATGTCTACCAAGGGTACATACTGAACATTATGTTGCTGTAATTTATGTATTATAAGAAAATGTAATTTAATTGTTAATACCCAAATAAAATTCTAAGAAAAAAAACATTCTCATGCAAACCAGTATGATGGCATGAGATTTATCTGTAATCCCTTTTTTAACTTCCCTAGGAGTAAAAGCATGAAGAATTATGTGACTTATCAATGATTGATCTAAAAAATGTATCAATTTTACTTTTGTATATATAACAACTTCTATTGGATATACATATATGTAAGTGTTAGCTTAGAAGAAAAAGCTTTCTAAATAGCACAAAGTATTAACTTAAAGCACCAGAAAAATAATACACATGAAACTAAGTAACTACCCGTTTTTTAATGTATCGGTGAGCAGCAGAAGAATGCCATTTCTTGCAATTAGACAAAAATATTTCACAGAGAATCAGTTTATGGTATTCACTTGCGTACTTTGCAAAAGTTAACCTTATGAACCATTCTTAGGGTATGCTGACCCCTAAAGGTCTAAAAATACTAAATCTGATTAAGCTGTTACACATTTAAAGTATAAATTGTCAGAATACAATTCTCCACTAAGTTACTCTACCATGACTATTTTTGTTTTCAGAGTATATGATTCAAAAACATTTGTAACTTCACTCAGCAATAGCTCAAAATTCCAAGAACTAAAAGGGGTCTACAAGTAGTTTATTTTACACAATAATCTAGATAGAAATTCCTTTACATATGTACGAAATGCATCAAGATGGAGTATTTCTTCTTTCTTCTAAACAGCAGACTCTTCATAAGAAACTTGACATTTATTCTCTTTTGAGAAAGAATACATAGTATAAAATTTAAGAAAAGGAAATACACAAGATGCTGTCAGGCTCTGATATAGGAGGCATCTTTGATGTTGACACACCTATTTTTTTTTAACCTACACATAGCCACTTACTGGAAAAAGTCCACCCTTTTATGATGGACGGAAGGCCTCTTTCCTGTGTCTATCCCTTTCTTCAATCTACACATTATTACCTAGTCACAAGCCACTTTCTGCCAATTCTCTTCTGTAAAGTCAGTCAGTCACATGATGTACTCTCAAACTTAGTGCTCCCTGCTTCCCCCCCCCCCG
>VZSZ01009142.1:188896-218896 GCA_013398815.1 Ibidorhyncha struthersii
AAGTTTCTGCCATGAAACATAGAAGGATGTATCCAAGAGCAAAATTTTGGTCATCCAAATACAAAAAGATCCTTCCATCCCGATGGAGATGAAAACTCCATGAACCACAGAAGTTCCAAATTAACCAAGGCCCCCTTTACATCCAAGCCTACCTTACTGTCTTCTATTCAGTTGAGGTAATAATGATAAACTCTTTCATATTACAAGATGGCTTAATCATACTCTAGGCTGGTGTGAATAGCCAAGAAAGATACTTTAAGACAGACTTCAGATTTGTTGTTAACCCATTAAGAAAAAAAGGTTGGAAAGTAAAGTACAAGGTACAGACTAACAATTTGAATAAGACTTCTCAAAATTATACAAAAACATTTTCAATGACCCAGAAAACAAAAATAAAGCTGATGATTTAACATTCCTGTAGCTGCTCTCCTGTTACCCCAAATACTTTTAAGAGGCAGTGTGTGGTTGTGGGTTTTTTTTTGTTGTTTTTTTTTTTTTTCTTTTCTGCCAAAGTCAGTCATATACAGGCAAGAACGAATGCATTCTAGTCACTGCCTAGTACTGGTACAACACCTGAGGTTCCTTATTAATATCTTAAAAGTCCTTACCTTTTGACCAGTTCTCCATTTGTTCTTCTGAACTTGTTTGATCTGGCACTGACTCCAGTTTTTGCTTCAAAATTTTAGAGCTAAAATAAAGCAAACTCTAGATAAATAAACTTAAATAAATAAAATAAATAAATTAAATAAATAAAACTAAACACTATATTGTAACACACCTATACTTTGCCTTCGTTTCACAGAAAATTTACAAGACAAATGATTTAAAAATATTTATAACAGGATAATAAAGTCTGCATACTTTAACAGTCAGTGCTAAATTATATTTCTCTAAAAAATTTTTTCTTCACATGTCTAATTTTTGAAATGGTTTGGTTCAGTTTTCTGTTGTGTGTAATGCCTTCATTGAAAAAATTATTAGCTTGTCTTCTTGTTCTGGAGTCTGGTCTTGGAAGTACGTGCTACTAAGCACAGCCCAAATCACACTGAGGGGTCCCACGAGAGGCAATGAGATGGCTCACTTTGGTCATTATTACAGATGGTGGTATGCTCTTTACTTTAGAACATTCTTTCTCCTGCTTTGATTTCCTGCATAAAATACAAGTGAAGTGGCCCACGACCACTCCGGCTCTGAATTTTCAGGGTTTTCTAAACAGCTAAATAACCCATCCTAATATTTGCATACATATTGCTTCAGACTCTACAATTAATTACAGTATTCCATATAATCAAAGATCTTCAAGCAACAACTCTCAATACTCAAAAAATAAGACCTACATTAAAATGTTATGCTTAACTGGTAAAATTTTGAGTGTTAAAACATATGCTCTCTTATATGTTAAAAATTCAACTATATTCTATATGCCAAGAAATCTAAATAAATTTGTAATCTTGCTAATATAGTAAGCTTACCACAAATTTTATTACTTACTCAAGCATCTCTTTTAAAATGTGTTGAACAAAGGACAATTTGTCATCTTTAACTATGTAGTTATGCTTATTTTGTATGTTTTCCCTGCTATATTTTTTCTACATTTATTAAAAAGATACAACATATGCCTTGAAGAGGCAGTGGCTAGCTATTGAAAGTATCCAGGGAGTTGTCATTGTGCTGATAAATGTAAGAGTTCAAAAAAATAAAATTAAGTACCCATTTTAAAATTCAAGCATATGATATCAAGACATATGTTATAACTAATAAAGCAGCAGAAGAAACTCTTCTCCTATACAGCACCAAAAAGGCAGCTGTGTTCATTTTTATCTTTGAGATTACAAAAAAGTGTAACAACTGTGCAAACACTTAAGATCCAACACTATCGTTTACATTAAGCATTCTAGAAATACTTATTTAGCTCGTATTTGTTGTTAATTATAAATGTGCACGATAAAAAAATGTGTATGATTTGATGTGCTCAGGTCTTAACAAAAAATAACAACTTCACCTCATATTGCAGAACACTGAGCTCCTTACAAGAGTCCCTCAAATGAAGCTGTACGCTTCTTTTTCAATTCTGTGTAACTGTGTTGATTTGGAGTTGGCAATCTTTTCCTAAGTTCCTCATTTACTTTTGGATTAGCTGAAAATATAGAAGGTTATTAATATCAAGAAATAGGTTTCTGTCAATGAAGCCATTTCCCTACATATTGCACAAAAAGGTTCATAATAATTGCAGTATTTCAATAAGATATTCATATAGCAAGACATGAAGAAAATACGGTATTTAATAACCTCTGGAGTATTTTAAAACATGTCTTAGGGCCTTAATGTGCCTAGTAATATACTATTTAAAACCATAATTTTATCCCTCCACAATATACAGTCATTCTTCCTCGCCATTTACCCAGCTAATGAATGCCAGCAATTAGTAAAATGTAATCCCATTGCACAATCATTTTAATGCTTTTAGCACTCAGAAAAGTAAACACCAAATTAATACTGCTCAAGCCATATCAGATCCTAGTTGGAAGCAAGCAATTATAGTTCAGCTCCTCAGGTGTAATTAAATGATTGGAATGATTTAGTTCCATAAATGCAAGTTAATTCATAAGCAAGCAACAAATATACTGGGAGTAATTACAAGAAACATTGACAGTCTAAGCAGGGCATGTGCCTTCATGTACCTGATGTAGGAAAATGCTGCCCTCTCCTGGAAATAATAGACTATGGCACGGGAATAATTGGAGACAAGTCAAGAGGCTCGTTTTAGAGACTTTGTCTTCATAGGTGAAATATGTTCTGCTAATTAATAGGAATTTTCTAGTTTACACAAACAGAAAATAAAAATAGTCGATATCAGATTAAGGTAACCTATTGATCAAAGTCAAACAGACAGACCTTTTGGGGTTCCCTGGGGTTTGCTGTATACTTTCCCTATTTTTAGAAACAAAAATGTTACTAAATAAAACAACAAAATATTCCATACACTAAGTATATAAATCGGTTGTTCTGAACACAAACGCTGCAAGTAGGTATCTAACTTATGCACAACACTTACATATCATTCAAGACACCTTTACAACAGCTACTTTGAATGTAAGGTATTTTTAGAACCAGAACTTACTGAGACACTATTATTCAGTGTTAAACTTCACCACATCAACAACAATCAGAAGCTGGTCAGGAAGGTCTTACAAGGAAGATTCATCAGAAAATTTAAATACAATTATTTTAAAGCTTTTCTTTACTTTCATTTGAAGACACTCTGTTAATAATCAGTCTGTCCAACAATCAAAAGAAATTAAAGCTGGAGATTAAAATAAAGTATACTGGTTGACCGAGACAAAAGTGAAAATGCAAAAGGATACTGTACACCAAAATCTGGAGTTAAAATAGAAATACTAATTTCCTTATTAACTACCTATTTATTCAACCAGCATTAGTGTTAAGACTACTACCTGAACATCATGCATAAAAAGCTTAAAAAAAAAAAAATTGTCCTTATTTGTTGAATATAATATGCAATAGTCACGTAAAGCTCACACTAAATATTTAAGTACAAAACTACCTACAAATATGAATACAAATTAACCAGCATCTTCGTACTAATGAAAAAATCCCAGATCTACCTATTTCGCCCTCTACAGAAATAACAAATGCTTCTCAGTTCTGCACATAGCAGCATGGGAGAAAAATCATACCCTGTGGTCAGTATATGACTATTTTCCACCCACAGAAATTGACCCTAAGAAAGCTCAATTCAAAAGCACCTGATCACTGTAAAAGCCTGAAATTTTTCTTTACCAATAGCACTTTGGCATCAAAATATTTCTTTGTTCCAGATCTCTGTGTATTTCAAAATAAACCCAAGCTGTACACAAATACCTTTGCTGTTCCTTTACCTATTGTGGAAATGAAAGAAATTATTTTAAGAAGTCATATTATTAAAACTTTAAAATGTACAGCACATTTGCTTTGCCCTTTGATGTCACAGTCCTATTTTTCTATTCAAATCTTGTACACTGTAAGTTAATTGCTTTTGGAAACTACTTATTATTCATGTAAAAATTAATGTGCCAATGTGTTTAAATCCTTTTAAATGACCATTCATGCATCTTTCTTCTTTAAGTACCAATGAAATCTGTCAAAGACATCAATGCAAGATGGTCTTAGAGAAAGTTCTAATAAAGATTTTTTCTGCTAACATAAGATTTTCATTTTCGTCAACTTTACTTAAATTCCATTAATTTTTTAAGCTGCTTTTAATAAATTCACAAGTAAAAAATTTTAGGCTCCATAGTCTGTCATTTGTGTTCCAGCTGACTTTATGAATATTAATAACAGTGTTATCCTGATTAAATAGGCTTCATATAAAATCCCTGTGAATCCTATAGCTCAGACATCTCATTTTTCCAACTCTTTATGAATTTGGATTCAGACATTAAACTGGAAAAAACCTTAAAAAACAGATTCAATGGTACATTCGTGTACCCTTAAGCAAAAAATTAGATGTTCTAATGATTCAAATAATTAAAATTGATAGGACCACATATTGAGATTTCAGGCTTTCTGTAAACATGCAACATATTTTAACTCTAATGAAAACGTCAACACTTCACAGAACAAAGGATTAAGAATCTATTATAAAATAATAATAATGTCTATCCTTATCCTTACCTTAAACAACAAATGATATGATCTTAACTCTTCATATATGGACTGCTGATTTGCAGAAGTATTTCCCAAAGAGAAAGAAATTAGTGAATGCTTAATTACATAAGCATACACGAACATTCTAGTTTAGCATGCCCAGTGAAAAACAACATTAACTTTTAATTGGTTTATACTTCAGCAAAACCAACCTTTTTCTAAAGAATGTCAAATTGAGGCACACAGGGAATTTTAACATTATCCTATGAAACTCATATGGTTTCAAACTGTCAACTTCTTCCCATGCTTATATGTTTGAATTATTTACATCTATGACAGATAAAAATGGAAAACTAAGCTCACTGCACTGCCTTCACTTTTTTTTTTTTTTTTAATATACTGCTAACTAAAATTACTACTTCCTCATTCATTCAGGGATATATTCTGTAAAGATGGCCATCAAAATATTTTGCCTTCCAGTACCTGGAAATATGAACAGATTTTAGAAGAAAAAAAACCCTAAACAAAACAATGGCATATTCAAAAGGATGGCTTTGCAGTCCTGGTTCTAATTACTCATCAACACAAACACTTACTAGGAATAAAATAAAAACAAGAAGTATAGAAAAATAACACACATCTGCATAGCATAGGTAGAAAGCATACAGTGATTTACTTGCGCAGTGCTGAATAGCATTTATTACAGCTGTGGCAGTTTTTCCACTTTCAGAGGAAAAAACCTCTGGAGTCTCTGCAGAATACATATCACACAAGGGAGCACCTCACAATAAAACCAACTTCCAACCATCTGAACACTGATGTTGACCCAAGATATTTAGATTAGCGACAGTCTGCTGTAGCTGCCAGCACTCTCCCTCCCTGGGCAGGAGATTGGGAAGTCCATCTTCTAAGCTGGAGCTCAGTTACTGACTTCCCCTCCCCAGGAACAGAAAGCTGTTGAGACCCTTCCATATGGAGCCCTGACGAATGTAAACCCCCATTCCTTGGTCTTGCCTTGACAGGTTTTGAAGACAACTACAGAATCACAGCCTTAGCCGCTGTGACAGGAAGCAAACACTTGCTGGTGTCGATCGAATTCACCTCATCTTCACAAAAAGTCCTCAGGTCTTGGGAGAGCTTTTCTACACGGAGGGCTACCCCGCCTGCTCTGCCTCTGGTGGAACAAGACACCAGTTCCCACCACCCCTTGGAATGGCACCGAGCCAGTCTTTGTCCCCCTTAATGATGCAGTTGACAGTTGCCACTGACAGTGCAGGGATGAAGCTCTATAAGGGAGGGAACACCATATACTTCATGGACAGCGAAATAAAGAACGAATTTTAGTATTATTTTCATAAGATTAATTAGATTACCAGGATCTCCTAGAATATCCTGAAACGTTTTGCCTCAAGCCAAGCTAAACTAAAAACCTTAATTTAGGAGGGTACACTACATAAAACCTTCTAGAAGCATTTCCCTAGGGAACAAACAGTTTTCTTAGCCCAGGTGGATGCCAAGTTTTGATGCAATGATAGACTCCTCCACAAAAAAGTCACATTTCCTCACTACCTTAAGAATCTTTATGGCAAATCAGAAATCTAAGACAACCCAAAATAAGTTAAAATTAGCTTTGGGCAGTTATAAAAGTACTAGTCAAAGAATAACTGAAATAGCCCCTTCAAATATTTGTCAAAGGCGGAGTAACACCCATACTTGATACTTGAAAGCTGTGAAATGCAACATACTTTGATATTTGATTACAGTTACTTATTTTATTGTATTCTATAACTTTTATATGCTTTTAAATACAAGTAGTTCATGCAAAATATTATGTTTCTTTTTAAAAGAATATAAAACATAGGTGAGCAGATTAACCCTGTAAGTGGAAGAATGTAGCGTGACTAGTACTTCAAATTTAAAACTCTAATCTGCTGCAAAGACTTCAGGATTTTGGTTTAGAGAAGTAATTGCATTATCTGGAATCTTGATAAAAACATTTTCCCAGAAGGCAGAGTCACATAGTAACCCCTGGCTTTTCTTCCCCACTGATTTTTGGCCCAAAAGGAGATGAGACATTTGCAGTTGGTTCCAACTAACCTGCATAAATCAGAAAAACAGGGAGAACTAGGGCTCAGGTATTTTTACTCTGTTGCTGCATCAGCTTCTTCACATTCTCACTAAAGAATTTGCATCTGATGCTTTCAATGATGGAATACACTAAGTCAAAGAGCGCTCCTTCTCTATGTCATGCTTTTGACAAAGGAAAGAGAGAAGGCATACAAATGCAGTTTCAACTGGTTTACAATAGGTTATACCTATTTCTGAATCAAATTTAATTGGATAAAGGACATGTACTTTTCTCTTTATTTTTTCTCTATAATTTCTGCTATTAGTTCAGTGTCTTCAAGGCTCAATTTTCTCTTTGCACATACCAGGAAGTGTTTTATGTGCATATTAGATCACCAATCTCTTCTCTCCTCTGTTATATTCTCTCTCTTCCAGTAACAACCAAATACCAATCTTTGTTTGTATCGTATTTATTAAACAATCTTCAGCCTGCTCCGTCTTCTTCGTTCCCACTTTTTAGCTGTCCTTTGTCCCCCATTTCTTTTCTTCTTCCTTTGTTTTGTATTCTCTTTGACAATACATGCTTTTTCCTTCTCCCCCTGCCCACCAGCTCTTTGAAATACAAAGAAAACTGCAGAGGATCTAGTCAAAGACTGTGTCTCCTTTTTTTCCCCAGCTTTTCTCATCTTGGTGTGCATTCTCTGAAGCAGCTTTCTTCTGTGACACCTACATTAACACTATTTTCACTGTAATAACAAAACTACGATATGCTTTGGTCAAGTGTAGAATAACCAATTCATTTAGCTATCCTTCAAGTCCATTGTAAACACTTTACTGGTCTTATAACTCAATTATTATGTATCATGTAGGCAGACAGATCTCATTTTCTAAACAGTTTACAGTCAGATTGTGATTTCCATAGCCTTTACAGATGAAGAGATATACATATATTTTAAACTAGCTGTTGTCTTATCTGGAGCCAAAAGAATATTTAGTAGAATATTTTAGTAGAATCAGCACTTCATCCTCATGGCGGTAAGGGCTACCTGCATATTACGTTCTGTTGACAGGATCACAGCCAGCAGACAAAGGGAACTGATTAATCCCCTCTATTTGGCACTTGTGAGACCACATCTGAAATGCTGTATCCAGTCTGACCCTCTCATGGATGTCCTGAATCAAGTCCAGCAGAGAGCCATCAAGATGATTAGGTGTCTGCAGCACATGACTTATGAGGAATTTGAAAGAGCTGTCAGTTGGTTTTAAGGAGAGAAGGCTAGCAGGGGATTTTATTAGGTTTTAGCTGCCTTGTGAGCGAATACAGAGATGACAGAGGCAGATTCTTCTCTTGGAGACAAGTTGCAACACAGATAACTCAAGAGTTATGGCTAAGAGATTTTTCACAGCAAGGGAGGTCAAACACTGGAACAAGTTGCTCAGAGAGGTTGCATAATCTCCACTGCTGGAGATGTGGAAAACTCATCTGGATATAGCAACCTGATCTAACTTAGGAGATGGCCCCATTTTGAGCAGAGGCGTGAACTGGATGATGTTCACAGGTCACTGTCTGCCTACCTATTTTATTATCCTAAGGACTGCAATAAAACAAAACCACCAGAACTAGTGTTCCTACAAAACACTAAAATATGTGTTGCTTTCTGCTTTACCAGCTAGAACAGTGGAGCAGGGGTTAAAAAAAAAAAAAAAAAAGACAGCAGTGAAGTGCAACCAAAGATGACCCACTTGGCAGACAGGGAGGAAAAGGTGCAGCAGTAGCATCAGCGAAGCATTTTGAGGACTATTTGTCTTGAGCGCCCCATCTTACCCAGTTTGCTACAGAACTGGATGATGTGGCATTAGGCCAAATGTCAAATGCTAGTTTGCACACCATCCTTCAGTAAACCAAAACTGGACCACTGATACAGATATTTCACCTGCCTTTCTGAAAGCATTTGCCTCGAGCCCCACAAAATCCACCCCCCACCCAAACTTAAGAAAAAGTCACTGTTAATAAAGAGCTCCAAAGCTAAATATGGAAATGAATCAAGAAACAGTGCTTATGTTTGCAAGATTCAATGTATAGTATATTCACTATCTTGAAATCCCCAAATCATAATATCTTTTATCACAGAAATAAGTTGCTAGCCTAGATTTTACCACAAAAGCAAAACAAAGTCACAGAACATTATATGCCAATAAAAATGAGAGGTGGTAACTTAATACCAGATTCATAAACCACTAGTGTAAGTAATAGCATTAAGCAGAAATTATATTTCTCCTGCCAAAAGCATTCCAATTTAATTGTTCGGCTGCCTTCACAGAAAGAAGGAATACTGAACAGGGACTTAGTGAAGAAAAGGAGGTAACAAACCCCACTGAAGCAGAGAAACTCAGTTTATCCAGCCAATTCACATTTCTCACAGTACCTTCAAATAGCACTATTTTTTCCTGACAGCAAATGCACTAAAAGTAAAAATCATAAAGGCTACAAACAGTGTGGATATTGGAGCCTGACCAAGAACTATCACAACTGCTGAACACGCAGAGGCCTGTCAGAAACGTGCCAGCCTTTCAAGACCCAGTCCTGTGCATGGGGACTTAGAGGGGCCTGTTGGTCTCTCGCAGGGAAATACAGCCACACTGGTTACGTATCTGTCAGACTGTTTTGAACAGCATGAATGCACAAATGCACCTCTACTGCTGTCATAAACCAACACATCCAGTGCACTGGATCTACCCCAAATTATTTATGCGCTCAAATTCAACAGCGTACACTTGAGCTGCTGAAGAGAATTGCATCGCCTGAAATTTCACAAGCTATAAAGATCACATAAATAAAACAACAGATTCCAGATCAGCCATTTTGTTCTTTTTAAAAGAATTAACTAAGCAGTTATTTTCTTAGATGACTATCTGAACAGAAAGCTATCCTTTAACTAAAAGCATAACTGCTCCCTAAACTATGCTTGTACAGCACAAAGAGCATTGGAACATATAGTGTTGCTCAAGTGTAAACACAGGCATACTTTTTGACTCAATAAACATATAGTCTCTCCTCAACTTGTGATTTATTGTTTTTTTTTAGATGTAGCAACTAGATCCAGTACATAGTGCCTTCATTGACTACAAGTAGAAATTTCATCCTCGTAAGTGAGAAGCGGAGGGAGTTACAGTGGAATGGCACGCTTCAGGACATGCGTGTTACACTTTAACAACATTTCAGATTATTTTCAGCACCTATGCATTGGCTGCGTGCTTTACAACATGCTCTACATGTATATATATATATATATATATAACATGCCCTATCGTGTACTGTTGCTTATTTAGGTACCATGCCCTATCACGTGCTATTGCTTATTTAGGTATGATTAGCAAGCTAGTGTTTTTAGAAACTTAATCCAGATGCTTCTCTGAAACTTAATGCAATACCAAAGAACCCTGAAGGCCAGTACCATTTAAAATGGCACGCTGCACATCCAGAAATGGTCTCGGACCATCAGAGAAGAATCAGATATTCTGAGGTCGGCCAGAACTTCATGAAAACCAGAGAAGAGTCAGTGAAATTAAGTCTGTTGAGAATGTCCAGAATTTAAATGGAAGCTAAAAATCAAAGACAATAAACTCGCAAACACTCAGCACCATGGAGTTGTTGCACTGCTTCTTTTTCTTGCACCAACAAAGAAAGGTACAAGATTAAAGGGGAGTCACCATTGACACTGAATCAGTGCCAGGCAGTTGGGAAGAGAAACTAAAAACAAACAACAACAAAAAAAAAGGACAAAAGAGGAAAGAGCTAAAGTTAAAGAAGTTTAGATCATCAGTTACATTATCATAGACATTTCTGACAGCAGACCGATCTCCCTGAAAATTTTTAAGAAAGCAATGCAAAACATGACCACATACTGGCTTCCCAATCAAACTGCTGCAATATTTTTGTTTACGTCAGGGAAAACAATATATTTATCCTTAAATCCTAGTTTGGAAAATATCCAAATCCTTCTCTCAGCTGAAACTTACCAAAAAAAGTAATCTTCACCCAGTAGGAAGGAAAAAAAAAAATCTCCAACTAAAATGTTAAAGTTACAAACAAAAGAAAACTCAAAGAAAAAAGGTATTCTAAAGAGAGATCCAGGACAACTTTAAGCACTGGCAGAGCTGAGAGACAGCCCATAACGAAAGCTCTGTCATTTCTGGTTTTGTTCAACCAACGAAATAGTTGAGCTCTTGTTTTTTTTTGAAATATGCATTTGAATGATTAGATCATTCTCATTCCTCAATCTTGTCATCATTTATAATGATCCACAACACAGGGAATAAAGAAGCTGGACAGACTTACTTTTTTAAAAACATTTCTTTACTAGGTTTTGAAGAAAGATCATTTTAAACCCTTACTAAGCGCATGATTCAGCCAAACCCCAAAAAGTAATTTACAGTGAAGAAGCCTTAAAGAATTCCTCTGAGAACATAAGCTACAAAAAGATTCATATAAGTTGAGGGTTATACAACTGCCAGGAAAAGTTCTTGTTAGGGGTTCTAAGCCTTAAAATCAGATTCTTTGCACACAGACAAATGGGAAAAAAAAATCCTGGAAAAATTCAAGACCAAAAATTATTTAGCCCGTTTCAGCAAGATTATTTCCGTCATTTTTTTGTAAAAAGAAACAGATGGATGTTCTCCTTTTTCTTGTAACCTTATCATAAATTCAGATATCTTGCATTCATTATTTCTTGATTCATAAAGCTACACTAATGTTTTCATTGCCAAAACACTTGACACCAGAGGTGAAAAGAAGAAATTATGTGAGATTGCAGAGAGCTGAGACAGCAGCTGAATCTTGTTCTCACACCAGTTATTCCTGGGTGGATCAAAGAAGTTCTAAATCCACTTACTAGATGAAGGAGGCAAAATTCTTCCTTAGCACTTCTGAAACCCAGGCTTTCTCTTGTACATAATTATACTGAACAGTTTTAGGCTTGTTTGCCAGATGTTCAGGGCATTACAAGTTGTACTGCTTGGCATCACTAAAAAATAATAATAAAAATAATCAAGACTTTATAGCACCAGAACTATAGATAAAATACAAGATTAAAAAAAGGGGGAATCTGGCCAACAGTTCAAATACTCAGAACAACTCCGAAGATATTCTCGGACATTGTCAAGCTGCAGGACTTGTAGACTCGTTTTACCTCCCCTTTCATGTCGAAGGAGCACCTGACAAAGTTAGGTATGTGCACTAGGACAGCTTCTGTGCCTAATCATAGCACTAGAAAAACACCTAAATAGCTTCCTATTTCACAGTCAAACTAGGAGGAAAGAAGGGAGAAAGTCTTCTGGAATATTTCTTAAACACACGATGAATGAAGGCAACTTTCTTTTAATGTTGTGCTTTCATGACTCCTTGCTGTCAAAGGCAAAGCTTAACACATTCAGACTTTAATGTTAAAAAAAGGCATATTTTTTCTGATAAAGTTGTGCCACTGTGACACTGCTTTCATAGTGGTCTTCAATATTCTTCTTTAAATTTATTCAAGACTTTAAAGCCACAACATCTAATCAATTATCTCCACTTGTAAAAACTTATGTCAGTAAGTCGCAGCCCTCTTGTGTTTTCTTCTTATCTAAAGGAAGTATTTCACTGTACTCAGTTCTTCAGCTAAACTGTGCATCTGCTGAGCAGACTGGTTTGGGAAAAGAGGTAAATGGAAAGGTTGCAGTTTTTGCCACAGCTTAGCTTATTACAATATGTTGTTCCTGCCTGAAATGAGTTAAGTGACTTTAGTTTACTCATCACAATGAACTTCACTGAGGTGTAAGATTATATTTTGTTTCTATCGAAGATACTCACTAAAAATAAGCCCAACCTTAAGCTTATCAAAGGCAGTTTAGTAAGTTTTCCACAGCACTTTCAGGACAGGTTGAAAAAACACACCTACTCTCAGACATCCATTAATAGACACCTCCCTAAAAACCTGTTTCTCAAGATATCTGAGAAGTCCAGAGACCCTACAACTAGCAAACTCATGTTCTGACCACAATTTTTTAATCAGATGAGATACAGTTTTGTTTCAAAACATTTTTGATAACATTAGATAATTTTTACAAACTTGCTTAGAACCGGGGTTTAGTATTAGTCTGAATGAATTTCTACACCAACTGGAACAAAATTTTGCTTTGATTTACAGTATCACATTCCTGTATTAGTAAACAGTGACACTTTTAGATAAATTGTATTACACAGGATTACAGTTTAAAAAAAAAGGTCCATCACTGGGTTATTTGTATTACATGTGGGATTTTTAAGAACTGCACATGCACAGACAATTCTTAATTTCCCTGATCTCTCTAATGGACCGAATGGCTGTATTATTGAAAAGAAAGTGTAACATGTAATACTAAGTGGGTTATCAATAAAGTATCTGGTTTGATTTTTTTTTTTTTTTGTAATTTTTAAGTTAAATTTGGAAAGTTTATATTACACCAAGTAGAAAACAAGCTACTGGGCAGATACAACTGGAGGGGAACCTCAGTACGATAGCAGCATATGCTATTTTTAGTAAGTTTTCTCTCATAAGTGCAAGACAGTGAATGTTTGCCAAAAGAATTTTACATCCAGGAGGGTTTTTGAAATATGAAAGATACTTTTAAACTATGAAAAGAATTATAATTTTTGCCTAATATTTAGTAACCTTCAGATACTGTAATTCCACTTCAGATCCTGGAAAAACATTCTGGAGACAAATATTAGTCTACCACTGGATAGTGAAGAGGAGGAACAAAATTACATTTCAAGGGGAAACTGTTTTAATTAGAGTTACCTTGTACACCTGCACAGCAGTCACCTTCAGTACAGTGTGAGAAAGTGTTACACCCCACAACTGTATTTATTCTTTCTACCATCAAATTCTGAGTCCATAAAGCAAGAAGCTGAAGCTTGCTCCCAGGCATACTTATATCACCTTACATTTCTGCTACTGTATTGCAGAAAACTAACTTAAACACCCTTAACTGGTTGACTATACATCCTAGGATAACAGAGTCTCTTGATATATCCATTGCACCCTAGTCCATAAGGTTTATGACAGAGGAATCCTTCATGGGTGCTCCATTCTTTTATACTGTCGGGGTGCCATGAACGAACTAGTGGGCTGGGTCCACTAGTGCCCTTTCACAGTTGTATCGCATCAGAAACAGCCTCATTATGATCCTGAAAGAAATCCCATTGTATCAAAAAACAGAAGGTGAGTCTATTGTCACAGAGAGCTGCATTTCCATATCTGTTCTTCTGCAGTTTAATCGATCTTTGCCATTTGGAAAGAAAGCCCCATCACACGAGAGGCAGACCTCAGCAATCTGATCACCAGCCCAGCAAAGGAAAGCTGCTGAGCTACTGCTTACCAAGTGCTATACTATGACTTCTTACTTGTTAAACCATTTGGTACACAAACTCCTTTACCTGAAGCCTACCTGACAAACCAATGATCAGATCCTGACTGTGCCACAGTGGCCCTTTCTTTGCTGAAGTGGAACAAGTCACAAGCTTACAGACTACAACTTCTGAAGAAAACAGAAGGCCATTTGTAATCCCAGCGCTTACCTAGAAGAACTGGTCAGTGACACCAGACCAGCACCCTAGGGCTGCTGAGTCACTACTCATGGCCACTACTCCCTGACCTGATCTAACTCAGCTAACAGTGGCAAATTACTGACCTCAGCGACACTGGTACTTTGACAGTAGCCCAGAAAACCTGGAATCTGTAACAAGCAGCAGATGGAGAAATCACTGCTTCTGTATAATAAGGGCAGCTGATCAAGACATGTTTTGGAAGCCAAAACTTCTGAAAAATGTCCAGCTTGACAACATACCTGTCAGGTCTAGTAAACATCTTTTGTGAAGAAGATGTTGTGTCGAGAAGTCTATTTCTTATCGCCCTAGGACTCAACAGCTCCAATACATTACATACAGAAAAACCTGTGTCTGAATGTTACAGCTCAGTTATTAAATATCTGCGGAAAGATGAGTGGCAGTCATTTCAGTTAGCTACCTACATGTTTCAAATTTCAGCTTGCAAATTGGTTACTTAGAGGTTGTCTGCTCCTCTAGTTCAGATGGCACAGACAGTCTGCTGAGGTACCTGAGCCTGAGCTACCTCCTTACAAGATAAAATCATCAATAGCATATGTTCTCTCTGAAGAACTAGAATCCATTTTATTGTCCTGCCAAACATGAAAACTAGTTAAATTTCATTCTAGATAAAATAAGCTTTCCTGATAGATGCTCCTGATAGGAAGCAATTTATTACAGAAATGGATTCTTAAATCATGAATTCTGTTATCTACATAGCATTTGGATCCCATCAATTGCATCTCCAGCACACACAAGGCTGTTTGAACAGGGCCAATCTAATTTCTCAATGCTATTGCAGCAACAGTTCCATTCTTACCCACAGACCTCAAGCAAGTTTTGCATTCATCTCTTCATTCATGTCTTAACAAAGACATGTTGATTTGGCTACAGGTAACATATGGGAGGACACTGAGAGCATTCATACCTATTTACTCCTTTGAAAACCAAAAATACTTAAAGCTCTAACATAATGCACATAAAGAATGGGTAGTAGGAAAGATGGTGCTTATCGGTCTCATTTTATTCACTTGGTATTTCCCGCAGTAGTAATGTGTTTTGCAAGTGAAGGGGTTTCCATCTACTGACCTTGGCATTCATCAGGACCACACTGTGATTTATATTGAGAATTCCAAGCCTTTATCTGATCTTATAAATAAATGTAAAATACATAAAACAATTATCCTAGTGTAAAATTGAATTTTATCTCTCTGTAACCAGCTTTTGTCTATGCTACACATTTCTATGTTTGAATACAATTCAAAATTAATAATAGGTATAATTTATTTTCTGACTTTTCATTATCTTGACATTTTAACAATCTCTTTTTTTATATGCTCAGGCTTTAATTTTATATGGGGCTTCAACCTCACAGTTCCTTTTTAGACACATATAATGTGTCTTTCAGAATATCTGTTCAAGGAATAAGCCTGCTGAAAGAACATACTGGCCGTTCAGCTGACCAAAAAACAGTATAAGGAAATAACAGGACTTTCTAACAAAGAAAAAGACCAGATTAGGAGAGAAAATGTAGCACTGCATGTAAATGACAGAAATACACATTTTAGAAGAAATCACAAGTTACAGTGAAGAGTTAGAAGTAGAAAGTAGAGTTCTGAAGTTTGTGGTTCTGGAAAATTTTTAACACCCACCCACCCCTTATTTTTTTTTTAAAATAGCTGAAAAAGATAACTAAGGAAGTCTTTTTCCTATTAAAGGGCAGTCACACCTTTATATTGAATGCTGTAGTGCTAGATGTTTAATATAGAGATTAGTCTAACCTGGACACGAGCTTTTCAGTGGTTCACGAAAAATCACTTTACTGAGCAATTTTTGGGGGCTTAAATGTAAATTATACAAATGCACCAACCTAATAGTTTACTTTCTTTTCCTAGCACAATTAATTAACGTCACTTCAACTAACCATCTCCAATGTTTTACTATCTCAGATGTATGTATGTTGAATTCAAAGAAAGTCAACTCTGTCTCAAGTCACGTTCTTACTACTGCACAGGCTTAAGTATACTTCGTATGCAAGTGCTACAGTTTACACAGAAGCTTTCTTTTAAGGAAACCAAAAGGCTCAGAATTAGCGAAGATCAGGGAGAAAAGAGACACAAGAAAAATTTCTTTTCTCCAAGGTGGCAGACCTGCAACAAAAGCAAGGAGCCCAATTCAGCCATGCCACATGTACTCAAACATACATGGTAAAAAAGCATGAAAAAAATCCCAAAGAGATTTTGATGAATAAGTACAAAGAATGGCAAAGCTATATGGCCTGATTGATAGCAAAATTGCAACTTTCCATACAGGGCAAGCAGAAGTCCATGACAACGGCCACTCTGCACAAAGCCAGACTGGCCACACCAGTGCCTTGCGCGCACCGGCAGCGGGATTCCTTCACGTCTGCAGCAAACGAAGCTGCTCACTGGGCCTTTGTGATTAGAGGAGGAATGTCATAACCATGGTGGTCTAGACTGTTATGAGTAAAAACAACACATCCCAAAATGAGTGGCCCTTGGTCTGAAGTGGCTGTGGTCAGGATGAGGCATGTTTAGGAAGTAGTCCCTCGAATACCTTGTGATAAACACATGTGGAAAAAACAACATGAACGAACACTGTAGTTAACTGAATAAAAGGTTAAAGAAAATAAACAATATTTTTGCAGCTTAGCATTTATTTGTGAACTGCTGGTGCAACTCTATGCTTGACAGAAAAGCTATGAGGCTTTTGGTAGCTTGACAAGACAATCTACAAGCTTGAATGAAATGTTCAGCTTAAGGAATTAGAATAAATCTGATGACTGATATGCTACTGAACGTGACAGACTGTCATCTGTTTTAAACAGGATCTCTGTAGGATGTACTGAAAGCAATTTTTTCCATTACCTTAAACATACTAAGACTTTTTCCAATGAATTCTGGCTAACCTATTAAGCCAAAAGATATTCTCAAACTCTTGCCATTTCAATAAAATAATGAAATAGTCATTCGGCTTACTTGCATAATTAATTCATGCTGACACTGTGATTAATTTACATCCAGTCCACAAAAGCATACAACAAAAATAATTACTCTTACTTCCCAAATTAACTATAAAATTAGAAGATATAAGCAAATTAGTGATTAAATTAGCTTATCTAAGCCCTATTCATATATAAAGTTTCATACATAGAAATATCAAATTGTTTATCTGTTATCAAAGCAATTAAATACATTCTTAATTGAGTTAGGAAAACATTCTAGTAGTATCTTTTTCGTATTATCAGCAGAGTTTATACAAAAATAGGTACAGGGGTTCTGCAATAGCTTTTTACAATTAAGAAAAACTGATTAACAGAAGTCCTACAGTGAAATGGTATTGCAACAGATAGCTAGGGATATATTAAAAAAAACAAACTCGAGTTTTAACCTATCTGGATTCTAGAAAACTGTTAAAAATCATAATACATGCATGTATTTACTTATTTTAAATATATACATAGACACACTTATATAAAAAATGTCAAATAAGATAAAAATCTTTGGGAGGCAATTTATGCTATTTTAAAAACCATACAAGCATAAAATCATCAGCAAGATCTAGGCTCCAGTGGGAATATCCTTCCTCTATCAGACCGTAAATAGTTCTTGTAGGAATTACTGAGGTGATTTACCATCTCCTTATCCTAAAGATAATGATTCAAATCTGTCCCACAAAGAAAAAAAAAAAAGGAAAAAGGGATTTTGTGACATCTACCTGGAACCTGTGCCTTACATACAGGGAGTGGGCAAAACTGCTCATTGGTGGATAAAGAGCAGTAACGTCAATTTGATCCACACTGCATTTCCAAAGCTGAACAAGGAAGCCAGCACAACTCCCCAGCCTGCACAATCCGCTTCCAAAGGGGAGTAGACTCAAACCACCATCAGAGTCATTCAACTTTCAGAAAAGGCTATGTGCACACCATTTAAGATATTTTAGCTCTCTGGTGAATTTCCCTCTTAGTTGGTTGATTTACGTTCAACTAAAATTTCATATCACACATATTTCTAAGAACAGAACAGTCCATATTGTTTAGCACATAAATGTCAGTATGAAAACAATTTACCTTGCTAGTTTCCCTTACTGCTATACAACAGTACCACAGTTAGGGGTAATTAGCTCAGCAGGAAACCCGTTTCTAGGCATCGGCCAGATTGCAAGTATATACCACATGTATTTCACTGCCAGAATAGAGAATTAGTATTTTGAAAGATGCTTTGCATTAGAGCTAGCGAGCTTATGTGTCTGAATGACGATTAAACTCAGAATATTAAAGCTTTGCCAAGTCCTGCTGCTAAGGTGCAAATTTAAGCCGTAAAAAGTTCGAGGACCTCAGTCAAAATAGTTTTGCTTGTAAGACTGCAGTTGTCTAGGTGTCCTGTCTCCCCCCCATTTGCACTCAGAAACCACTCAGACCTCAGAAGACCAACAGACCTTTTTCAATCAGTTATAGCTGATCAGTACAGAAGATCACAAGCCTCTGCACAACCTGATGATTTGTTCTGTGTTTTGCAGGAGTTCTTTAAATGGCTCAGTTCCCATAATTTCCTTCCCCACTCAATGTAACCTGCTAACAAAAAAAAAACAAACCTATAGCAGTGATGAAACCTCATGCTACAGACAATTATCAACAGGTCTTCGAGGTACCCTGCACTGTCAGGAGAAAAATCTATTACTTCTGCTTATACCAGAATTAGAAATTAATCTGCTTGAGTTACCACCTGATCTTTTGGATCAAGGAAATGGTACCAGAGCCCAGAAGCTCTGATTCTTTCCAAAGCTTTTCACGATTGCTAGCTCTCCATTTCTATCATCTTCCCTGAGTCAAAACATAAGACCTCACTACAACCTCTGCTATTCAACATGTGTTGTATTTCCCTGCTAAATGCTTCAGGCACTAAATAAAATCTCAAAAGAATCAGGTGCTGATATATAAAGAATGCTGAACACACACAGAGGTGGTCTCCACTTTGTTCAGGACAACTGCCAAATTCAACTGATGCATCAAGCACAGAAAAACATTTGTTATCAGTCATCTTTTCACGATGTTCTCCATGCACTAGCAGGTGCAAGACTATGTTTCTGTGTTTTGCTTTTTAAAAACATTTTAAGGCCAAGTTTAATGAAGGCTTGTCTTTTATTCCCACCTTTTAATGACCAGTAAACCCACCCCTGTTGATTCTGCCACTCATTTCATGTTTCATACAAGATTATTAAGCTCTTCTTTTGCTTCTAAGGGCAAACATTCATTGGAATGTCATTTTCTGGACATTTTGTCTTTTCAGCTCTACCCTGTATTTCATTGAAGGCTCTACTGTCAACATTTTCTTGACAAAGCCCCCTCCCTCCCCAAAGAAAATGCCTCTTTAACAAGATCATGAGCTAAAACTTTGTAACCATTCCCTTGAGGAGGAAAAGGCTTATTTTTATAAACACTCAAGTCAAATATTTATATTCTTCTACAGCTTCCTTTTTGTGGTAATACCACCGCCTCTGATAGTAAATAAATAAAAATTCAAAGAATACAAAAAAACATGGCTACTCTATCCTGCTTTAACAATCTAAAGATGGTTTAAGATACATTGTTAATGCCAAATGTACATGATGAAACTTCAGTCATATGTAAAAAGTCACCGCAGTGACCAATTGTTGCACAGACATCAAATTTCTTTAAAAAGTTAAAAAAATTGACACTAACAGAAGTAGATGATATTTCTATAAATTTATGTGTTCCTCCCTCAAAAAATTAAGATGTATATCCAGCTAAGCTTCTAACATAAATATATGCTTCTATGAAATTGCAAAATGCTTTTGATAACAGATTCTAGAATAAAAAAGATTATTTTTTACTATTGAAAAATAAGTTACTACTTGTACTGGGTCTCATTTGCATGGAGTTAACTTTCTTCATAAAGGCCCGCGTAGTATTGTGTTCTTGATTTGTGGCTAAAACAGTCCTGATATTACACCAATGTTTTGACTATTGCTAACACTGCTTGCACATCATCAAGGCTTTCTCTTCTCCTCCCCCCACTCTGCCCTCCAGATTAGCCGCATGGGGGCAGGGGCGTGAGAAGTTGGGAAAGGGACACAGCTGATCCAAACTGGCCAAAGGGATATTCCATACCTTATAACATCACACTCAGCAATAAGAACTGGGGTAAAGCAAGAAGGGGGTGTGTAGATTGTCTTCCGAGGCAGCTGTTGCTCAGAGATTGACTAGGCATTAGTATGTTTGTGGGTGGGAGGTGGTGCATGACTCTATTTGTAACATTTGTTTTCGGTTGGGTTTTTTTTTCCATTCTTCTTTTTCTTTTGCTTATTAAACCGTCTTTATCTTGAACCACTAGTTTTCTTATTTACGTTCTCCCTATTCTCTCCCCCATCCCAGTGGAGGCGGTGGTGAGCGAGCAGCTGTGTGGGCGCTTAACTGCTGGCCAGGGTCAACCCATCACACCAGAGTGGGTTTTTTTTCTCCCTCCAAAGCACAAGGATAGTTGTGGTTTGCATTTGTTTTTTTAAATGCACTGAAACCATAACACGTTTGAATACAGTCTACAGCTCCCTCTCCAAAGTGCAACAAACACTTGGGTTTGAAGGGCTGGAGTGGTGCACTACAATTTGCTATGTGCCGTGTTAAAGAAAATCCATAATTTCATTTTTGCAAACCATAAGCGAAGTGATTACTAACCATTAAAACAAATAAAGCAGACCAAATGACAGCATTCCAGCAGAACTCTAACTCAATAATTTATTTTTGACAAACGCTTTCACAATCTTAGTTTTAACCCCATTCCCTAACATCTGAATGCTGGTTTCACATGCATAATGAATGGCAGGCAGAAACACATTTCCAAAGATTATTTCAGATTGCAACTTAGCTCAGTATTCACATAGTCATCAGACAAATCTGCAGGCTTTGAGAATGACTTAATTTTTCTTTTGGGATATAAGGCACTGTACAGGAGTGTTACTGCACAGAAATATTAGTCAGAGTAAGAACACTGGGGACCCACACCCTTCCCATTGTTTTGAAATGTAAACATTAAGTCACTAGAATTTCAAATAAGAAATGCAGGGTATATGTTATACAAATCGTGTACCTGTTACCACCACAGAATAATCCTAATCTGTCAGATTTTTGAAATATATACTTACTGGCAGAAACACAGCAACCCCCTGCCCCCCCCCCCCCCCCCGAATAAAAACTTATCACCTCTTATTCTCTCAAAAACATTATCTTCCTTTCACCCTTTAAAATTAAGAACTATATCTCACATTTTCAAATAAAATTAGCACCTTGCTGTTTAGGAACTGTTCTCATGCTACAGCAACTTGTCTACATACAAAACCGCATCAGGTAAACTTATTTCTAACGGAAGTTGCTTGCAACTTGCACATTCTTCGCAGTTTTACAAGTGGCCCACACAGATGTCAACAAAACAAGTCCACTGTATGAGTTAGTTGAACTGTGTAACACAGCACTGGGCTGAGGGTGTGGACACACACTGTGCAATATCTGGAATATGCAAGATTAGCTACTGGTGATTTTGAATTTATGAACTGCACTATTCAACAAATTTCAGCACTCAAAAATATAGTTTCAAAAGGATCAGCAGTTAGCATTAGCGAGAAACAAAAATACAAACCCAAATCCCCAAACTTAAATTTTAAAAGCAAATTCTTCTGCTTTGTGAGTTTCTTAAGAGCTTCCCACAGGCCCTGTTTTCAATGCTCTCAACCAAGATTTGCCTCACAACAAGCAGTTGGTTCAGAAATTAACCAAAAAGAGAAAAAGCATGGCATACCTGATGAGCTCTCACACCTGCCCACCATGAACAACACAAAACTGTCCCTAAGCTTCTCAGCTTAGGGTCACTGCTGTGACTTGCACAGCTAATCCTAGACATTTAATTTTAAAACCATGTTCATTTATTACATATGAATAAAACATGTTACAGATACACGGTCAAGAAGCTTCCCCTGCCTGGCTCTCCGGATGGAGAGGCTGCAGGTACTCTCACCAACCTGCTAAAGGCCGGCTGTTGGCACAGGGCTCCATCTACCGGTTTGTGATCCTGCACACCCACGGGAAGAGCTGGTGGAAAAAAAAAATTAAAATCTCAACAGCTATTTCACATCTCCATTTGCTAACGAGATCAGGATATTCAGAAAACACTACTGGTTCAGAAGAAAAAGGTCAACCAAATACATGTACTCACATGTGCTAGAGGGAAACAGTTTTACATATATGAAATCTTTTATTATCCTTTAATATTTGTAAAATGTATCTCAAAAACTGTTCTAAAGAACCACCATTTTTCTACAAGAAGCGACATACGACTATACACTCCCGATCCAGATGTACTGCTTTACCGTTTTTTCTTAAAGCGAGCAAATAAGTAAACACAGATAACTCAGAAAAATTACTGGAAATTAATTGCATAATATCTGCACAGTTTAAAGCATTAGAAGTGTGTTGTTTTTTTTTTTTTCCTTAAAAAAAGGGGATTTCTCAAATGTACAGAAGTAAAAAAAATCAGCAGGGGACTGCCATCAGTTTTCATCAAGGGTATTTCTGCCCTGTAGCAACTGCGGCTCATGCAGCTACGGTATGTATAACTTTAAAGATTAATTTGGCTACTGCAGCATTTCTCAAATTGCGCCATTTTACCCTTGCCTTACTAGCCCCACTCTGCCTTCAACTCATGTTTGGTAGTGAAAGAGAGTAGTATCTTTTCCTCCCCAGGACCTCTGTGCCCATCAGCCAACCCTGTTGAGCTCAGGCTTCAGAAGACAAGCCAGAACAGAAAGCAGCAGCACTGCTATCACTTCTGTGGAGCAGTTCAGGTAGGTACCTGAGCTCATTTTGAACAAGCTTACTGTGGTGACTGTGGAGCAACACAGGAGAAATTAGATAGCACCTGCCCAAGCAGTGATCACGTTTAGCTGGCAAAGGCCAACAAACAGCTGACCAGTCACCCCAATTCTGTTCTCCAAGGCACGTCTAGCAAGATCAGCAGCTAACTCCAGATCTGGTGCGAGGCAAGACACAGTGCAGGAAAAAGACAGTGAGCTCCACAACTCCTCCACACCTCTTTGCTTTAAACACCCTGCCCCACACTCAACACCAAGTTGCAGGCAGCTAAGGGGGGCTCCGTACTGTTGGAGGCACAAGAGCAAAGGGGTCAGGGCAAGGAAATCACAGAAATACCCACATCACTCACACTGTACCTATATGCAGGAAAAGATGAGACTAATTTAGCCAGGAACAGCTGGAAACAACCAACAGATGGCCACAGCAAGAAGGCAGGAACGGAGCAAGGAGTAATAAACCCCAGGCACTACAGGATATCCTATAAGGCAGGGAGAATTGGTTAACAAGGACAGCAGGGAATTCATGCAGGTCCTCCTAGGGCTCATTTTTCCCCATTTAGCTTGTCCCCCTAAAATGACAGTTGAAGTGACTAACGGACAAAATCTCATACAATTTATTTGCATAACACCACAGAATAAAAACAGGATGCTGTGTTGGTTTTTTTTATTATTTTAACTTGAAGGAAAAGCAAAATTTAAACCTTGAAGGTGGCTTTTCACTTGCTAAATTCAAATTGTAATAAAAATGCATTTTAAAATACAACTGAGCAGAACTATGGGGTTGCTGATGTCTCTTTAAGGAACAATGACATCAATGCAGGCTACGCTTGAGAAGGATGTAGGTGTGGAACTACATCCTTTTTCATCATACATAGTCAGGTGCAAAGAGAAAAGTTTAACTTCAAGATTCCTGTGGTCTAATGAAAATAAATACCATTACAAACAGATCCAAGAATACAGACTTATTAAATACTGTTTGTTTTTCTTCAGATATAGATCATGGGAACTGAGATATTTAACTACTTCAAGACTAATTTTTATTCTATCTTAAACTGTTTACACTGTCAGCAAGCTCATGGTATCCGGACAACTAGCAGATGGCAAAAAAAAAAAAAATGGAAAAAAGTCAACTAGCATCTGTGAGAACAGATTTAAATTGGTATCCGAGTATTTGCTTGTCCTGCTTTGGTTACACTGAGCAATTGAATGTCTATGATACTACCTGTATCACTCATATTTGTAATAAAGAAATTGAAAAATCAGAAAATGTTTTTGTAGCTCTACAAAAAGAGCTACAAAACATTCAACAAACCTTAAAGTCATGATGGATGTTTCATAGTGCCATTTTCCTCATTACAAGGAAGGTACCAGGAAACGAATTGGTCATACAGTGCTCATGTCAAACTTCAGACAAGGAAAACTGCATCCTAACACTCTGCTGCAACAGAAAATGGAAAAACTGTCTGTATCAGTGCACACATAAAAGCACACTATAGAAAAACATGATGAAAAATACTTTGTTTCTCATGCTTGTATCTAAAAATTTATAGAACTAAGTTAACAAGCATTCACATACTAAGCACCTAACGCTGTAAAATCCTACAGAACCTGAAATTTTATTCACTTGAATGTGAACCACAAGGACAACACACTGAGAAACAGAATCTTAAAGCAAGTCCAATTGTAAATCAAAGAAATTTGAAATTAAGAACTGTACTTGAGAAAACAGAATTGTGCCTTTCTAAAAGTAATACTAATAACTTCAATAAACTATTATACTAACTTAATTATATCAATTCTAATAACTTTATTATAGGCTAGGTATAGTTTATGCAACTACCACAAGCATAAATGACAATACCAGACAGGACACTGCATTAGATATATATCTCCACATTTCACCATCTAATCTCTCTCTAACAGGACTGGCTGTTTTTAAAGAAATGCATAACTATGTATCATACCATTATTGAATGAAATTAATGCTTAAAAAAGAATACACTTATTTTTGCATAACTTCTTTCAATAGCATTGAAGTGGCCACTGGAATGTCTTAGGATAATTTTCTAATTATGCTCAGTTAGCGTTCTCAGTTCTCTGACTACACTCTGCTACAAGCTGAGTTACCATTTTCCTTGGTAATTAGGCTTATCTTTTTGACAGTCAATTAAGCTTCTAAAATGAAGTTAAATCTATAATACATAGAAAAAAACCAACAAAAACATAGTACAAATTGAAATTCTATTTCCTGTCAGATGTACTATGTAAGCACTAAGGATAGTTCCACTTCCTCACCTGTTGATACGTTAGCATTAACAAAGGGTGTGTGTCAAATGCATACATTTGGAAATAGTGTAATGAAAGCTAAAGCAGAGCTGATTACTCCCAAAGGAAACAAGCCAAGGATATCTCAAAAAAACCCAATTGATGTTCACAACACAAAGATTTATATATGTATTTAACTTTGTGCATTAAAAACTGAAACAACACAATAATATTTTTAATTGTGTAAATGGTCGCCAAAAAGAAATATTTTAATACTTTTCATTTCCATACATATCAACTGCCATTCCGCAGAAAGTCCTATTTCCTTTCCCCAAGTCAATCTGTGCTTAGTACCGTTCATTTGTTAAGTTGGCAACTAATGACAATTTCTATTTCTGGTGCCACCAAGCATAATTCACACACACACACACCCCATGAAACAATTCTTCAGCACTAAATACTCTCTTTACAAGTGGATATTTTTATTTATAAGCTAAAGTATGAGTCAACATAAATTACTAGATTTGTATATTTTAAAAACACCATTAAAAAGTCAGGGATTTTGCTACAAGTACAGCAATCTTTGATCCTGTGTTGAATTCTCTCACAGCGGAGCATCCTACAGCATTTTCAGAACAGTTTCGATTCAGTCACAACCCTGCTGTCATTCCACAAATCTTGACAGGAACTGCTACCCCCTCCCTCCAAAGACATAATCAATAACCAAGCATTTTAATCCTTCTTTGTCCTAATACTACATTACTGAAGCAGATTAGATTTTTCTAATTTATTTCACACTTAACATTTAAATTAGTGCATAGCTAGCTGGAATATTACTATTTAAATGAACGTATAACTTAAAGATCAAATTCTGTCTTCAACAGATTTACATAAAAGGACAGAAAGGATAACATTTGTCTACCAGCATGTTATGTGGATCTCCTTAACTCAATTTACTATGGATTTCATGGTGCAAAAATTAATGCTCTCCAGGAGCCAAACTCATTACCAATTATTTCTTCCAAACCCACAGTGTAATCCCACGCTGCTGTGACCGATGGAAGTTTTGCTGTTCACTTAAAGGTAAGTTGGATCTATTCCTTGGTTTGCTACTCTAGCAAGCGATACTGAGTAAAATTATACCATAGACGCTGTCTTGACTCTAAGAAGGAAAAGATACTATGAACCAGTCTCATGTATTTTATTCCCTGCTAAAACTGAGAGCAACATATGGAGGATAACTTTAACTACACATAAAGCTGCCAACAGAATTATATGCTTTTTTCAACATTAATTTTTAGAATACATTTCAGTAATAATAATGGCAAACAGTCTGTAGAGTCACTCACAGACCCTCCTCAGTCCTTTGTCCCCTTCCCTACTCCAGAACCCACAGCAACATCCCTGCAAGTCATCTGGCGCATGTGTATCACACTGAACTCACAGCACATGTACAAATAGCCTCCCACTAGGCACTTGACTCAATAAACTCCTTTTACATGCTTGTAACAGAAAAGAACTGGTAAACAAAAAAAAAAAAAAAAGAAAAAGAAAACAAGCTGTACACATATTCTGGTCGCCCACATAAAGTTGACCATAGGTCACAGGTGTCACAACTCTAACTTTCAAAATAAAAAACACTTTCAAATTAATTAACTGAACCACTGCATTTTCATTCCTCTGAAAAGCATGAAATAAATCTGACATCTTTGACAAGGCTCAGCCAAGTGTAATGGTGCACGGTAAATACAATGAGCTGTTTTCATGTGTAGCTGATGTTCAGTAACATACAGAGGAAACCCATCAACAAGGCATACTGCATCACGATAGCTCTCCACTGGCATTTAATTTAAGTGACCGTGTCCCTATTACTTGTACTTGGGACAGATACGCAGTGCCTGTTTTGCACTTCATACAAGAAGGCTCAAGATATTCCACTTATTGGAAAGAATTGTAACTAACACATATGAACATTAAAAAAAATCTTTATCGATTCATTGATACTATGAAAATCCCAAATCAATCCCAGCAATATTTAATATATTTTCAAAATTCTAATACATAATATTCTTTAATATACCAAAGGCCACCACTCTGCAGAAACTGCCAGTTTGCATTTTAACCTGTCCTTAACAGACAGAAGTCCACATCAAGGATCACCATGGAAAATAGAAGCCTGCTGTCACAGTTTCTGTACCATGGCTTATGAGGCTAGCAGGGAGCATGCCAACCATCCTATCACTTAAAAAATCGGTGGCTCAAAGCAGCAGAGATTTGGCTTAACAAACGAGCAAACACACTGGCTCTTTCCACATCTGTATCTGTTCTGCAAATAAGGGTTCAGCACTGTTTCTTTGACCCCTTCAAAACTGTTTTCCATTAAAAGGAAAAGGCAAAACCTAGCACTTGTACTCCCAGAAATATCTGCCACTTGCAACATTACTCTGTAGTTAAATCTGTTAGTAGACTGCAGCCCAGAAGGGTGGGTTGGTTGTTTTGAAAGTAAGTTTCAAAACATCTATGGCCATTATAGGATAACAGCCGTAAAGGTGAAAAGAAGCCTCTGCATAGATTTGGGATATTTGCACTAACGTGAACATCAAGTCAGATTATCAATTCATAGTTTAGAAACATTTCACTATCTGCATGCTGCCATTAACATGCAGCATCTACTCTGCCATATGTTTCACAGCCTAGAAATTTTAAACTGACGTAGCAAAAAGATTCATTAGGATATCTTTCAAGTTCACGACTGATTTTACACAAAACTGTGATCGATAGGCAGTACCCTCTCCCCCTTCACCCTCAGCTCACATATACCTTCTTGCTTTCTATTCTAGTGAATAATTTAATGATTCTTTCCACAGAGAATTAGAAACCCCGTATCTTCCCTCCTCCTGTAACCCTTTCCAGAAAGCTCTGAAAACTTCCATACATTTTTAATAATCTAGGCACCCTCAAAAACTAAAAACTCCACAAATTGTAAAAAAGCTAGATCTAGGCCATCACTATTCTGCCGGTGATACAATGTGTTAGGTTTCCCTCACTGCAAGAGAAATAGTAAGTCTGACAACTGTTTTGTTTCTTACTGGTCAAGAAAAGAGGGTAACGCCATAATAGTGCTTTTCTAATTTAGCATCATATAGAATGACTTCTAACAAGCAGATAGAATAACAGAATACAAAGTACAAAAGTAACATTTCCCTCTCCAAAAGGGGCAAACTAATAATTAAAAGGGAAATGAAGTGAATCCAGAAACAAAACAAAAAAAGGGCAAGAAGTCTAATTAGTTATCACGTGAAACTGAGGAACAGATTTTTAAAATGTCATTTGTGATCCCTGTATCGGTGACGGGCAGAAGAGCTCGTAGCTGTCATGATGATGGTACCTCACTGGTGTATACAGCTCAGTCTCACACATCTCCTACAGCTGAAAGACCTTGTCATGAATGACTACATTTTGCTTACTTAAAAGCAAAACAAAACAAAACCAGAACTACCACATAACACAGCATGTTTATTTTAACTGTTATGACTTAGTTTTAATTCTTGTTAAACCTCACAAGATACTAAAGTTAGTACCATAACATATTTAAATAAGCAAATAATCCAAAACCGGTGGTTTCAGGTTGAACCAAAGTTGTATATTCCCTAAGCAAAACTGGCGAAGAATAGATGCTCAAGGACAGGTACAAGAACAAGGCAAGCACATCGCTGCATTTCCCTAATAACAACAGGTCCCACAACTTCCAGAATTTGCAGCTCTGAGATCTGCTGAGCCAGAAGTGCATCTCCGTGGTGAACTCATTTTTCTTCCACGACTAAAGCATGGCAACTTAAGACTGTTCTACCAGTAGTTAGAACTTGCAGATGTATTAAAAAAACACACTATGCCGCTGCAGAGCACTTCGAATTATCAAACCCAGGGTCAGCAAACTCCTACACCTTTCGACTCCAACTACCTCAACCCCTGAAGCTGTCCCTAGGGCCAGTTGTAGTTGGTTCCACGCGCAAGTATCGAAGTGTGTGCTGCCTCAGATACAACAGGCCTCTGTGTAGAGATCTTGAATGTTTTTCCTCCAGACTGCTCACGCTGAGATGCCATAGACTTTTTCCTCAAATGAAACAGACCTTCACAACACCATCGAGAAAACGGGTTAGCATGAAACTTACTTCTATTAGAAGCTGAGGTACACAATTCATTGGGACTTCCTAAGGATCTTTTTTGAAAGTCATAAATGTGCACAAGAAAAAAAAAAAAGCACAGACTGCAGACTTTATTTTGGTAGTTTTTTGATGTGTTGTTTTCTTTCTTTTTTCTTTAATGTATTACCATTCTGAGTGCCCTCCACAGCCTATTCTCACCTGACGCTAAAGAACCAGCACTGACCTCCTGGGGACGTTTCACCCCAGATTCTCCAAGCGCTGCCCGCCCCCCCCCCGCCCCCCGGGAGGCGGCAGCAGCAGCCTGCCTGTCCGTCCATCTGTCCCTCCCCT
>VZSZ01009145.1:921-14094 GCA_013398815.1 Ibidorhyncha struthersii
TCAGAGGCACTGGGTGGGGGGCTGGGGGGTCGCCCAGGGGCAGCAAAGGGTGTAGGGGGTGGGACTTTTTAGGGAACAGGCTTCGAGTGATGGAAGGGAGGGTACCAAGATGATGGGTGTGCGGTATGGGGTGGGGGGGATGTGGGGTCACCACTGTGGATGGGAAGATAGTGCCGGAACTTGAAGGTTTTTCCCACACCAGGCACAGAGAGGCATTGCCCCATCATTCCCCGCTCACCCCCTGCAACGAGACAGTGGCTCAGGGCCCTCCCCACACACAGCTCCTCTAGCCCTGCACCCCCTGGCATGCCTGGCTGATGCCCTTCCCCATAGACCTGGGGTGCTGAGAGCAGGGCTCTGCCCAGGGCAATTCAGGGTGCTGGGAGGACCACAACCTGGCTTGGCCCATTCTCAGTGGCATCGGCAGGAGCCAAAGCTGGAGCAGGAGAAGGAACCAGGTGGTGGTGGTAGAGATAGACAAACAGCCTGAACCCCCAGCACCTCAACCCCTGGGCACCACCCCGATATGTCCTCCCCTTTCTGCCCCCACCCTCATCCCAGGGAGGAGCACCCCTGGATCCCACTGGGTGACAGAGGACACGGGTAGAACTCAGCGCCTGTATCCAGCCCTTGCCTTCCCCAGGCTCTCTGCAGGCGAGAAAATGCCCAAGGCCAGTGGCCCCGCTACCAGGGAACCACACACTGCTGGGGTCACACCTTGGGTCAGGAAGGTGCAGCTGTGCCCCCTCAGCCCCACAGGCAAAGGGCACCCCAGGGGCTCAGACCTTGGAATGGAGATAGCCCGGGACACTGGGGGCGACGAAGGGGTGTGAAAGAGGCTGGGGACCCCCACTGCACTCACAATACCCTCTTCCCATGCCCACCAGGGACACTCAAGGATACACAGGCAAATGTGCCCAGTTGCCCTGCTCACACGCATGTGATGTGCACGGCTGTGTACACGCCTGCTCCACGCAGACCCAGGTGTGCCCGCACACGCGCACTCCCATGCTGCTTGGTGCAGGCACATGTGTGCACACATGTCCCCACTCCCGCTGCCTCATCTGAGCATGCACCCTCGCACACGCTCACACACACTCACACACATGCGCACTCTTGTGTGCATGCACTTGCACACGTGCCCTCACACCAGTGCCAGCTCTCCCCACAGACTCCAAAGTGCGAGTTCCCCCCCGTGGGAGACCAGCTGCTCTCCTCATCACCAGGCAGCCACAGAGAGTGGCACAGGAGAGGTGTCCAACCCTCCCTGCAGTCGGGGTGCCCTGTCTGGGGAAATGTGTGGGTTGTGCTGCCCCACAGATCCTCCCTATGCATAACCATCCGTGCATGCCGTGCCGTGGCATCATGCAGATTCTGTCACATGCGACTTGGGGGTTCCCGAGGTCTTCCCAACTGCGCAACACCCGCGTAAGCTGTGCCCCCCCGGCCCCTAGACTGCCTGCCACAGCCCTCCTCGTGCCAAGGGCAAAGCCCTCTGGCAGAGCCACCACCCCAGTAGGGATTTAAGAGCAAGTGCAGAGTGGTACCTGTGGTACCAGCACCGAGCACAGCTCTGTGGGTACCTACAGCCAGACCAGACCTGCAGTGGCAGGAGGGGGGGGCCTGCAGTGCCCCCAGCCCTGGCTTCTCAGTCCCCCTTTGAGCTGCTTGAGGGTCCTAGGTAGGAGGGGGCCACAGCTCCCTGTACACACCCTGACATCCGCAGGACACCCAGATACAATCACAGAATCATAGAACCGTCTAGGTTGGAAGGGTCCCTTACGATCATCGAGTCCAACTGTTAACATTTCCAAGGCCACCACTACACCATGTCCCTCAGCACCACGTCTACCCATCTTTTAAACACCTCCAGGGGTGGCGATTCCACCACTTCCCTGAGCAGCCTGTTCCAATGTTTGATAATCCTTTCAGAGGAGAAATTTTTCCAAATATCCATCCTAAACCTCCCCTGGCACAACATGAGGCTGTTTCCTTTCGTCCTATCACTTGTTACCTGGGAAGAGACCAACACCTCCTGTCAGGTAGTTGTAGAGAGTGATAAGGTCTCCCCTCAGCTTCCTCTTCTCCAGGCTGAAAAACCTCAGTTCCCTCAGCTGCTCCTCATCAGACTTGTGCTCCAGACCCCTCACCAGCTTCGTTGCCCTTCTCTGGACACGCTCCAGCACCTCAATGTCTTTCTTGTAGTGGGGGACCCAGAACTGAACACAGCACTCAAGGTGGGGCCTCACCTGTGCCGAGTACAGGGGGATGATCACTTCCCAAGTCCTGATCACCACGCTATTCCTGATACAGGCCAGGATGCCGTTGGTCCTCTTGGCCACCTGGACACACTGCTGGCTCATGTTCAGCCGGCTGTCCACCAACACCCCCAGGTCCTTCTCTGCTGGGCAGCTTTCCAGCCCCGCTTCCCCAAGCCTGTATAAGCCAGATATAAGCCAGAGGTCTGGAATCACAGAGTCATAGAACGGTTAGAGTTGGAAGGGACCTTAAAGATCCTCTAGTTCCAAACCCATCCATGAGTCAGTACAAAGATAAAGTACCGGCCACTTTTCTCATTCAGCAGTGTCTAACACCAGCTGGATGGCTTTTACCTCTGCAAATTGACTCAATTCACCTTCTCCTTTAGCCTCTTCTGCGACTTCTTGTGTAGGACTCCACACGGCAGCTTTCCACCTTTGATGTTTTCCTACAACATGACAAGATCCATCAGTGAACAAGGCATACCACTTCTCATGATCTGGGAGTTCGTTGTACAGTGCTTCAGTACCAACCACTTCTGAAGCAGCTCTAACTCTTTCATACACTGTAAATATTTCTTTCTGAGTTGGAGCATAGCTGTTGCTCATGGTCCCATGTAAAATCATTTTATCTCTTGAGTCACTTTATAGAGGTGTCTATCTGACTATAACCTGGAATACGTGTTCTCCAGAAACCCACAACGCCTAATGCGACCTTTGTTTCCTTTTTGTTAGTAGGTGGGGACATAGCTGCTGTTCTGTTAATCACGTCCATTGGGATCTGGCAGTGCCCATCTTGCCACTTAATTCCCAAGAACTGGATCTATTGTGCAGGTCCCTTGACTTTGCCTCGTTTTATAGCAAAACCTGCTTTCAAAAGAATTTGGATTATTTTCTTACCTTTCTCAAAAACTTCTTCTGTGTTACTTCATACAATGATGCCATCAATGTACTGCAGGTGTTCCGGAGCTCCACCCTTCTCCAGTGCAGTCTGGATCAGTCCATGGCAAATGGTGGGGCTGTGTTTCCACCTCTGCAGCAGTTGATTCCAGGTGTACTGGACACCCCTCCAGGTGAAAGCAAATTATGGCCTGTACTCTGCTGCCGAAGGAATAGAGAAAAAGGCATTAGCAATGGCAACTGTAGCATACCACTGAGCTGCCTTTGACTCCACTTCATACTGAAGTTCTTACATGTCCGGCACAGCAGCACTCAGTGGTGGTGTGACTTCATTCAGGCCACAATAGGCTAATGTTAATCTCCAGTCTCCATCAGACTTTCGCACTGGCCAGATAGGGCTGTTAAAAGGTGAGCAAGTCACTCCTTGGCTCTCCAGTTGACAAATCAACCCATGGATGGGAATCAGGGAGCCTCAGCTGGTGCAATACTGTTGTTGATGCACCGTGGCAGTAGCAGTTGCCACCTGCTGTTCTTTAACCCTCAGCAGTCCCACAACAGAAGGGTCATCTGAAAGACTGGGTAAGGTAGACAGCTGTGTAGTGTTCTCAGTCTCTACAGCTGCAAAAAACCACCAATACCCTTTTGGGTCCTTAAAAAAACCTTTCCTGAGGTAGTCTATGCCAAGGATGCACGCAGCATCTGGGCCAGTCACAATGGGGTGCTTCTCCCTTTTATTCCCCGTTAGGCTCACTTCGGCCTCCAATACAGTCAGTTCTTGAGATCCCCCTGTCACTCCAGAAATCGTGACAGATTCTGCCCATTTATGATTCGATGGCAATAGGGTACACTGTGCTCTAGTGTCTACCAGGGCTTTATACTTTTGTGGCTCTAATGTGCCAGGCCATCAAATCCACACAGTCCAATAAACTCTGTTGTCCCTCTCCTCCTCCCGGCAGGGGAAGGGCCCCTCTAATGTTGAGCATAGTACCTGCAATTAACAGATGGGTTCACACAACTTATGGAGCTATCAACAAATGGGTTCATACTTAGACCGGAGAACCACTCACTGGAGACCAGGACAGCCATCCTCCTGGATGGCTCATTCTTCTATTTGTTTTACCTTGCAACTTGCATACTCGTGCTGTAGGGCTGAGGTAGATTGTCCATCACACTTCCTCATGTCCTCTCCATGGTCACGAAGGTAAAACCACAGGGTACCTCATGACATATTCCATCTCTCTTGATCCGATCTCGTAGAAGGGTGTCTTCTCCTAATGGCTGAAATGTGGGTCCATGCAGGGAAAGAGTGGGATCTTGTCTCCTTCCTGGATAGTTTATCAAACAGTTTTTCAAATAATTTCTTGGGTTTCTCAGTCATTTTTTCTACAGCCGCAACAATAAGGGGACGAGAGAGACTGTCTTTATACTGTCATAGTTTGTTAGCCACTTCATTTAGAGTTGGTGTGTTGGCATCACATCCTCCTCAGATCATGCTGACAGTGGGTGGGAATACATCAGTGGGGCACACTGCACAAACTTCCACAACATAGGTCATTTGCATGGCTTTTTATCATGGTCTACATTCACTCACCAGTCACCATAAATCACCTCTTGTACAGACACATCTCTCAGGTACTTAATACCTTTCTTCATGGGGGTTCATTTGCTCGGGCAGCATTCGATATCATCCTTAAAGGGATACCTACACCTTATGGGCGACAAGAGTGGCGTGCAGAGATTGAGCGTATATGGCTTTCTCCCAAGCACTTTATTGATTTCTCTGTCTCTGGTCAGGTTTCCCAACTGCCCAGCTTCTCTGCCTTCAAAGTCTATGGTATCAGTGCTGTTATTCCACCATCAGAGCAACCAGGTGATAAGTGTCTCACCTTCACGATGGCTAAAGTCCTTTCTTATATTTCACAAGTCCTTCATAGATAAGGATTGAAGCTCTGTGTCTGATTCCTCCTCCTCTGCTGACACTACCTGAGAAGGACCCTCTCTATGATCTGCCTGAGAAGGACCCTTTCCCGGATCCACTTTGGGAGGACCCTCTCTTTTATCTTTGTCAGAAGAACTCTCTCCCATGCAATATGAGACCCCACCTCGAGTACTGTGTTCAGTTCTGGGCCACTCACTACAAGAAAGACACTGAGGTGCTGGAGTGTGTCCAGAGAAGGGCAACAAAGCTGGTGAGGGGTCTGGGGGACAAGTCTGATGAGGAACGGCTGAGGGAACTGGGGCTGTTCAGCCTGGAGAAGAGGAGGCTGAGGGGAGACCTTATCGCTCTCTACAAGTACCTGAAAGGAGGTTGTAGAGAGATGGGGACTGACCTCTTCTCCCCAGTGACAAGTGACAGGATGAGAGGAAATGGGTTCAAGTTAAGCCAGGGGAGGTTTAGGTTGGATATTAGGAAAAATTTTTTCACTGAAAGGGTTATCCAACATTGGAATAGGCTGCCCAGGGAGGGGGTGGATTCGCCATCCCTGGAGGTGGTTAAAAAAAGGGTGGACATGGTACTCGAGGATATGGTTTAGAAGTGGTTTTGTCAGGTTGGGTTAATGGTTAGATTCGATGATCTTAAAGGTCCCTTCCAACCTTAACGATTCAATGCTTCTATGACTTGAGCCAGTCTTTGGCATAAGGGACACAAACTGACCTTTTTTTGCTTGCTGGTCACAGGGGCGACTGCTACTGGTATGGATGGAGCTGGAGTAGCAGCAGTGGTCGTTGTCAGAGTTGGAGCAGTGGCAATGCTCGTTGTCGGAGCTGTAGTAGCAGCAGTGCATGTCATATAACACCTACTCCTGCACCGTTGTTTAATATGAAACCACCGCTGTAACACATTCAGGAGACTTTGTAATAAAATCATGATTTGATAGTAATAATAATTTCTGCAATCCCCAAACTCTACTGGAGTCAGCGTGGCGTAAAAGCAAGTATACTCTCCCACAGTAAAATCGAAGGTGTAATTAGTGACAGAGTCCATTAGGTGGCGATCGAGGTGTGCAAGTAAAGTCGTTGCCCAACTTATCCCAGTATAAATTAGTGTTAAACACCACAGGAAAACGTCACGTTTCACCCAGCACTCAGAACCGAACCATAGCAAATAAACACAAATAAATGAATAATAACACAACACATATGGCGGGTTCGGCAGCATTGCCTCAACTAACTTTAGACAAAACTCTATAAAGGCGTGATACAATATTTCACTCAAGAACGACATGATGCGAGCTGTCTGTTTTAATTTCCAACCCTTCAAGACTCTCAAAGGTAAAAAAACAATAACCTCTCAACTGAGCAGGCCAGAATTTGAACTATTGAGTCAATCTGTTGGAGCCCTGGACGTGCCCATGTTGCATGCCAATAAATCTGTCAAGGTTTAGGCTGGGCTGGCCACTAAATGAATGACTTAACTGAAAGTAAAATTACTGAAAAGGAAAATCGGTTTTGTCCTATACCAAACCAGGACACCAGCTTGTCAAAAGCTCTCAAGTACCAGGCCGAGCTCAGAGTCGGAGGAGCGACTGTGGGTCCACTTCCCTTTTTCAACGATTGCAAGTAGATTATGCAGACATGACCTCCGCTTACATATACAAACATGTGTTTGTAATAGTAAATCAACTGTCAGGCTGGGTGGAAGCCTTCCCGACAAGAAAAACTGACACAGGGGGAGTAGTAAAAGCTTTACTGAAAGAAATTATACCTAGATTTGGGGTTCTGGAGTCAACTGAGTTGGACAGGTGTGCTCATTTTACAGCAAATATAATCAACGAACTGTACATATTGCTAGAAATAGAAAGAAACCTGCATACCCCCTATCACCCACAGTCTTTGGGACAAGTAGAAAGGATTAACAGAACATTAAAACAAAAGGTAGCATAATTATGTGCACGCACTGGTTTTAAATGGCCAGAAGCATTAAACTCAGCCCTATGGGATGTTCAAAACACTCCATGACAACGCACTCACACCAGCAGAGATTCTCTTTGGGAGGCACCTAGCTATACCAGGGACTTACGTTCCAGCTAAGACCAGCTTATTGGATGGACATTTTATATATGCAGAAAGAGTTTGAAGATAAAAGGAAATACACCTAATGCTGTCAACACACACCACCTGAAGTACAGGTACATTATATACAGCCAGGAGACAAAGTCTTAATTAAAGTATTTTCCTGAAAATCAAAATAGGAACCCAAATGGGAGAAGCCATGCACCGGTTTATTGTGTTCTTATTTTGCTGTTGAAGTTTTAGGGAAAGAAATTTGGATACACCACACTCATGTCAAGCGAGCAGTGGGTAGCCAAACCAGCTGACGGATGACAGATTTCCAAAAATCAACAAAGAATGAAGAGCGATATTTCACTACTCCTAGTACTGTTGACTCTGGTAACTACTACAGCATGGATAAGTATGAAATTAAAAAGCATGGATGATCCAGAGTGGTGGAAGAAGAGTATACTTAGAGCAGATTCACAGATCTGAGCAGGATCTGAGTTCCAAATTCTTAAAGAACCTAAAGATGGGACGCATTTTTTGTTGTGAATCAATAAGGCGAATGATCTATGTGTGTCAGAGGTTGTAACAAAAATTAGATCTCATTGTCCCAATGTTGCTGTTTAACACTTGATTTCAGGTGTTGCACGGGGGTTAATGGTGAAGTTGGCAAAGCAGAAACTACTGTATCTTGTGAAAAGAATTGACTCAGTACCAACAGTCCTGCTATCCACCACGATTAATCCAACTTCAACTCCTCTAATAAGAGAGGAGATGATCCCACAAATATCTGAAACTGGACCATATGCTATCAAACATGTAGGGCAACAAGTGACACTTAATCCCTCATGGTCACTGGAACAGGTAGAACTGATGACACAAGTCAATGTTTCTATAATTAAACTAACCTGCTCACCATTCCTAAGCACATCCTATGCAGGTTGGTTAGCCCGGTTACATGAGTGAACATTCACCACTTCAAGGCGAACAAAAAGAGATGCAAGTGGTATCGTAGGGACAGGACTGTGAGTCTTAAATAGTATAAATGCTGAAGCGCTTGTAAGAAAACTGAGCGCAACCGCAAATGACTTAAGCAAATCAGAACACACATTGTAGTCCTTCTCTGTTAGCATTAGGGACTAACCAACAGCTTGTGTCTGATATACTATTTCAGTGGGAGAAAATTAATGAAAAAGATCACCCGTTGTAGATGCTCTTGGACCAGTCCAAGGTAATGTTTCTTTCACTGGTCCCTAGCTGTATCCAAGGTCAGCTGTGGATGCAGTCTACAACAGCAGCAATTACAAGGGAAGGTGAAGAAGGCACTTTACCCACAGAGATTAAAAAAGTAATTTGGGACAACACAATTAAATTTGAAAGAGAATTCTAATCCTGGTGGTATTTAGTCAACTATACTTATGGCCTCTTCAACAATAGAGTCACTACTTTTGTCTTAACAATACGCAATGCTTTGGTGTACACCATATACCCAATCATTGCGCTGGGGCTAAATCACAATGGAACTGTGCTCTGCCCATTAGAACACAGAGTATGGCCCCAACAAATTGGGAATAAGTGGCAAACTGTTGATATAGGTGCATGTGTTGCACAGGACCCACAAGATTTTTCTGTGAAAGTAGCACCATCAAAGCCCAAGACATTTGTCTTGACACTGAACAAAAAGTGAGATAAGTCCTGATGAAAACTCCAAAACATATGCTGGAAAAGGATGTGCTTGTATGAAAACACTTTGTAGCACTATATCTGTAGATAACTTGATAGTAGATTCAAGAAATCACTCAAATATTTGTATTTCTAACTTTACTGAAATTACAGGATGCAACTTTAATTATTCAGCTCCTGTCATGTCTCACCAATTACTCCAGTTACATTATATCAAAATCTGTTGCCCACTCCTATAAGAAGGAATTTAACACTAGTAAAAAAAAGCTATTACAGCACGGCAAATTGCAATGAATATTAAAACAGGTGAATGATGACGGATAATCATCCTTCCATCATCCAACAATCACTGTCCACCACAATGCAAAAGAAATTCACCATGTTCTTGAAAGGGGAAAAAGGGATCAAGAACAGCGATGGTGGGATGGTCACCCACGGCAACAGGAACTCACAACCACATCCGATAGTAATCTCAAGTCTGGCCGTGTTGTACTTGTGGCTCGATAATCATCTTGCACGTAGAATTGGGGAGAACAATCGCACAACTTGAAAGATTTCACGAACTTTGTTCAGCATATTAGCAGGAATAAAAACAAAGCGAGGGCTGTTGAGAGATATTAGTTGTTTAGCTTAAATAAGTTTTAATTAGAATAAATTACTTAGGGCAAGCGTAGGAACTGTGGGTTAGATGGATGGGCAGTGGAGTGGGTTGAAACTGGCTGACAGGTGGAGCTCAGAGGGTTGTGATTAGTGGCGCAGAGTCTAATTGGAGGTCAGTAACAAGTGGTTTTCCCCGGGGATCAGTACTGGGTCCAGTCCTGTTCAATATATTCATCAATGACCTGGATGAAGGGGTGGAACGTACCACCAGCAAGTTTGCCAATGACACAAAACTGGGAGGGGTGGCTGACACACCAGAAGCTGTGCTGCCATTCAGCGTGACCTGGACAGGCTGGAGAGTTAGGCAGGGAGAAACCTTATGAAATTCAACAAGAGCAAGCGTATGGTACTGCATCTGGGGAGGAATAACCCCAGGCATCAGTACAGGTTGGGGGTTGACCTGCTGGAGAGCAGCTCTGTGGGAAGGGACCTGGGAGTCCTGGGGGACAACAGGATGCCCATGAGCCAGCAATGTGCCCTGGCGGCCAAGAGGGCCAATGGCATCCTGGGGGGCATCAAGAAGAGTGTGGCCAGCAGGTGGAGGGAGGTCATCCTCCCCCTCTACTCTGCCCTGGTGAGGCCGCATCTGGAGTATTGTGTCCAGTTCTGGGCTCCCCGGTTCAAGAAGGACAGGGAACTGCTGGAAAGGGTAGAGGAACAGGCGGCCCAGAGAGGTGGGGGAGTCTCCCACTCTGGAGACATTCAAACCCCACCTGGATGCTGTCCTGTGCAACCTGCTCTGGGTGGTCCTGCTCTGACAGGGGGGGTTGGACTGGATAGTCTCCAGGCATCCCTTCCAACCCCTATCATTCTGTGATAATACGGTGTGATTTATGCTCTTTGCCTAGCTTTACTTAGCAGCAAACTGTTACTTTAACAGTTTGGTTGTGGTTAGCATCTCAGACGTCAATATAGGTGGCTGTGAGACTACAGATGGGGGTGTTCTGCCAGCTAAAGCTGACAATGGCATTTATTTCAAGGGAAAGAACTGAGCATACTGGCTTTGCTCTCCTTTTCAGTTTGACAGCTTTCACCATGGAGGAATCCCAGTCCTGTGGGAAATACACAGCGCTGGTTAGCTCAGTGTAAATACCATACAGGCTCCAACCCAGAATTTCATAGAATTATAGAATAGTTCGGGTTGGAAGGGACCTTTAAAGGTCATCTAGTCCAATCCCTCCACAATGAGCAGAGGTACCTCCAGCTCAAATTATCCTGTGATCCTATGAGAGACAGCATAGCCTAGTGAGACAGAAATGGAGCTGCTACCGCTGCAGGAAAACACAAGTCCTTGCAAGAAATTGCAGCTCAGTGCAGGGTGAAACAAGGTGCAGTAGGTAAATTTAAATGGATTTTTACTACTATCATCTAAAATGGATAATAGATCAGGACTGCCATCCACTGTGGGTGAGCAGTACTGCAGAGGAGGAAAGAGATGACAGAGGCCCACTGGGAGGTGTTAGGTCCCAGAGAGTACCAAGAGTCTCTACCACCCCTTTCCTCAACACCCCAAGCGTTCTGCTGCATGTATTCAGGCCGACCTCTCACAGGTTGCGTCTGTGTTGCATGAGAGCAGACTGACGTACAGAGACCTAAGTTGTGAGCAAGAGTTGTGAGAATCTTCATTTGGGACCTTCCACCCATACACCCTCTGCCCATTGACTTGGGAGTTGCGTTGAAATTCACCTCCCCCACCTTGGAGCAGCCTGTTCTTGCTTCTCCCTGCCCGTTAGTTGACTTTCAAACCCTCACCTGACTGTGATAGGACCAGACCCAAGTTTGCAAATTAAGTGCTGTGAGTCTTACACCATGGGGACCACTTATGTCGCCCCTTCATGACGAATCCCCATGGAGACAAGAAATGTGACCCAAAAGCAAAAGAGAACTGATTCATAGCGACCCCGAGACTTATGACTGTCAACCCCATTGAAGCGTGCCCAGCTCCAGGGTACCAACGGGGCTCAGGCACCGACACACACAGCGGTATGTCCAGCCCTGGGGTATCAGTGGGGCTCGGGAACCCTCACACACAGCAGCATGTCCAGCTCCATGTACCGTCAGGGCTCCTGGCCTTTGCACACAAAAGCATACCCAGATGCTCTGGAGAAGCTTGGGGATCCTTGCACCCAAGAGCAGGTCCAGTGCTGGTGCGTTTGTGGGGCCCAGAGACCTCTGCATGCAGCAGCGTAGCTGTTACTGGTGCACTGGCGGGATCTGGGGAGCCTTGCACACAGCAGCTGACCCAGTGCATCAGTGGAGCTTGGAGACTCCTGCGCCCAGCAGCTTGCAGAGCCCTGAGCTACCAGTGAGGCTCAGGCATGCACGTACACAGCAGCGTGTCCAGCCCTGGCTGACCAGCAGAGCTCAGGAAGGCTTGCCTTTTCTTCCCAGGGCTAGTGGTGAAGCTCATGAACACTCACCCTCCGGGCCCTGTGCCCGGCTCTGGAACTGGCCAGGCTCGGTCGCCCTTGCACACAGCCCTGGGACACCAGGGAGACTCGGGTACCCTCACAGACAGCAGTGTACCCGTGCCCGGTGCAGTGGCAGGGCTCAGAGACCCTGGCACACAGCAGATTGCCCACCCCCAGGGTAACACCAAGGCTCAGGAGTCTTCACAGTCACCAGCATCTTCAGTCTGGGGATAGTGGAAAAGTTTGGGACTCCCTCACACAGAGCAGTGCTCATTTACCAATTCCAGAAAACAGATAAAGACTGAGAACCAATGCACACAATGGCATGCCTAGCTCTGGCTTTCTGTCACGGCTCAGGCATCCTCAGACTTGTCCAGCCCCAGGAAAGTCCCCAGAAAGCCTCACACACATCAGCACGCCCAGCCCCAGGGATAGCTATTCCTGGTGCAGCAGCAGGGCTTGGAGGTCCTTGCACGCACGCGTGTGGCCAGCCCCGGAGTACCTGCATGGCACAGGACCACTGCAGACAGCCTTGAGATGAACCCCTTCATACCAGCAGAGCTCGAGAACCCCCCCCCCCCAGCACCCTTTTCAGCCCAAGGCTACCAAAGAGGCATGGCAACCCTTGTACACAGGAGCACGACAATAACCAGCATATCGGGGAGGCTTTTCCCACGCAAAATTGTGTCCAGCCACCATGCGCTGAAGAGACTTGGGGACCTTAGCATGCAGTAGCATGCTGTTGGCTTGCCAGGAGAAGTGGCCAGGGCATTTTGGCCAGAGCGGTGACCTTCTGTGGCTGCTGGGAAAAGCCTTACTGCAAGGCAGGGTGCTGGGTCCCCAAAGGACAACCCCCGCCTCCGCATGAAGCAGCTCCAGTGAAATGGGGCACCTGCAAGCCAGGGTGGCCCCAAGCCCTCTGTACTGCCCGGCACTGCTTAGGAAAGGAGGGAGGGCACAGTTTCGCTCCTCTTCTCTGCCAGCGGGAGAGCTTTGCCGGGGCTGCGACTCTGCTCTCCCTGGAGCTTTGGTGAGAGACTCTGGGCCGTGGAAGCTGGAGCTGGACCATCAGAGGCTTTTCCTTCGAGCCACATTCCTGCGCCTTTGTCCTTTGCAGCCTGAACCATGAGCACCCTGCTGAGGGAGAAAGGTCCCTTCCCCACTAGTTCCCTTTCTGTGTTCTTTTCCTGTGCTACCACTCCCTTTTTTGAGGGGAAAATAACCCCCGCGTGATCCTCCTGCACCATCTCAACATCCTCACC
>VZSZ01009151.1:0-38440 GCA_013398815.1 Ibidorhyncha struthersii
CAAGGGTCTCTTCCAACCTAGACAATTCTATGATTCTATCCTGAGTGCCATTACATGGCACATACAGGACAATCAGCTGATCAGGCCCAGCACAGGTTCATGAAAGGCAGGTCCTGCCTGACTAACCTGATTTTCTTTTATGACAAGGTGATCCACTTAGTGGATGAGGGAAAGGCTGGGGATGTTTTTGTACCTGTACTTTAGTAAAGTCTTCAACACTGTTTCCCACAGCAATCTGCTAGAGAAACTGGCTGCTCATGACTTGGATGGGCATACTCTTCACTGGGTGAAAAACTGGCTAGGAGGCTGGGCCCAAATAGTGGTGGTGAATGGAGTTAAATCCAGTTGGTGTCTGGTCACAAGTGTTGTTCCCCAGGGCTCAGTAGTGGGGCCAGTTCTCTTTAACATCTTTATCAATGACCTGGGTGAGGGGATACAGTGCATCCTCAGTAGGTTTGCAGATGATACCAAGTTAGTCGGGAGTGTTGATCTGCTTGAGGGTAGGAAGGCTTTACAGAGGGATCTGGACAGGCTGGATCAGTGGGCCGAGGCCAGTGGAATGAGATTCAACAAGGCCAAGTGCCAGGTCACAACAACCCCATGCAATGCTATGGGCTTGGGGAAGAGTGGATGGAAAGCTGCTCAGGAGAAAAGGACCTGGGGATGTTGGTCAACAGCCGGCTGAATATGAGCCAGCAGTGTGCCCAGGTGGCCAAGAAGGCCAGTAGCATCCTGGCCTGTATCAGGAGGTGAGCAGGACTTGGGAAGTGATCATCCTCCTGTACTGGGCCCTTGTGAGGCTCCACCTTGAGTACTGTGTTCAGTTTTGGCCCCCTCACTACAAGCAAGACACTGAGGTGCTGGAGCAAGTCCAGAGAAGGGCAACAAAGCTGGTGAGGGGTTTAGTGCATATGTCTTATGAGGAGCGGTGGAGAGATCTGGGGTTGTTTAGCCTGTAGAAAAGGAGGCTGAGGGAAGACCTTATCACTCTCTACAGCTACGTGAAAGGAGGTTGTAGCAAGATGGGTGTTGGTCTCTTCTCCCAAGTGGCAAGTGATAGGACAAGAGGAAACGGCCTCAAGTTGCACCAGGGTAGGTTTAGATTGAATAGTAGGAAAAATTTCTTTGCTAAAAGGGTTATCAAACATTGAAACAGGTTGCCCAGGGAAGTGGTGGAGTCACCATCCCTGGAGGTATTTAAAAGATGAGTAGACATGGTGCTTAGCGACATGGTGTAGTGGTGGTTTTGGCAGTGTTAGGTTGATGGTTGGACTTGATGATCTCCAAGGTCCCTTCCAACCTCGACGATTCTACGATTCTACAAGATTTATCCTGACTGTTTGGTGGGAAGGGACCTGAACACACACAATACTCTCACATGTGGACATGTCTGAACAAGAAATTCCCATCGTGTCTGTCATAGCCAATCATAAAGGCTAAATTTACTTGCCTTTTTTTCACCACACTCCAAGAAATTGTGCAGGTGCAATGGGCAAAGTATTTACAAGGATCTCCATAAGTGCAAAGAGAAACCTGTATAGTCTAATAAATATATCTTTGCATCAGATCACCCTCTTTACACATGTCCTACTTCTTCAGTGAAGTTGCACACGTAATTTAGGAGCAGACACATCAAGTGGGATGCTGAATTGGTGCTGCCTCAGCCTGTTCTTGGTACCACTTGTGCAGCCGTCTGTCTTCCAGACGCTGCCTTTTCAGCACAGGAGAGAGAGTCTATCACCACAGACAGTATTGCTTTAGCTGTGCAAGGATGGGAATAGATGGATTTTAGATCTTTATTTAGGGGGCAGTGTTTGGTTCTTCACTACCTTTAGCCATAAGGCATACAGCAGTTCTTTGCATCGAGTGGAACAAACAAAAGTACTCTCTAAAAAATGTATGAGAGCTTTGCGAGAAACTCTAGATAGCAAAAAGTAAATGAGGGGGGAGAGGGAGAAATTAGGGAGTTGGACAGGGTAACAATTCATAAATTTTAAACTCCACTCACGCCACGTCATTTAATATTCCTTTTACTCTATTTCCGTGCAGATAATGCTCATTGTATACCATCAGGACTTTTAAAGCTACAAGAAATGTTAAGAGATTATTAGAAGCACAACGGACTATTTTTGACAGGTTGTAATGTCATAATGTCCTTGGACATCAGACGTTTATGTTCCTTCCAATTTTATAAGGCATTAAGGGCTTTACGCAAACCATATCTGTTTTCTAAAGCTACAGCATATCTGACAGCAAAACCCTCATCTTCTTCCTAAGTCTGCCTTCTGTGCTAGAGTGGGCTTTGTGGTTAGGAGAGGATGTTCTAAAAGCATAGTCAACTTTTATAGGCGTGTTTCCTGGCATACATTTCCATCAGCTGTCCTTTTAAACATGGCAAAGTTAAGAAATTGCAGCTATAAATTAGCCATCTGGTAGCTGATGATTCATCTCTGTCCCTTAGAGATAGCAATTTTGTTTTGCTTTTCCTTAAAACCTGGGTTTGCATGTGATCACAAGAGAATAAATTTTCAGAGGATTCATTGGGTTCAGTACTACTGTCCTCCTTGACATACTCTCTCTTTTGCTAAAGCACTGGTAGTGACAGGTGTTTCTAGGGCCAAATCGTTTCCATGTGTGAGTGAAGCCATTGTGGGTTTAGGCAGCTATGGATTTCAAAGCGTTCACTCCTGATCTCCTTGACATTAGAGTTATTAAATTATGCTGAAGCAGAGCTGCAAAAAAGTTCTCTTATCTCCCTGTACACACTTGCAAACACCCTGCCTACCAATAAAGATGCTAACTCTTCCACTCTTTCTCGACATTTTTAAATGAATAGAAGGAAATCTTAAAACATTGCTGGAAAGGGTTTCACTTATTTATACTCTCTTCCCTGTCCTACCTTGTAATCTTTGAGAAAATTAAATGTGTATGAGGGAGGACTGGGAAAAGATCATTCTTCAATCTCTAGAAGTCTTTATCTTACAGGAAAACTGACCCCTTGTTATTTTAGCACTGTTAGCACACTTGCAAAAAAATAAAATAAAACAAAACACAAACAAAAAAAGTTCCAGTTTTGCATTTACAGAGGAACCTGGTATTTGTATACTAAAAGGTGATTACTACTGAAGTTATAATTAGAATGTTTGGGAAGAGGGGGGAAATGGTATAGTAATTAAGGTTGAGCTGTCCTTTAAATTCATCTCCATAACATTTAAATGCATTCATTAACTCAATACATAATTGGGAGGCATGCCATTAATGCAACAGTTCTGAATGTTTATCAAATTACTTCCAATCATCGGTGTATCTTGATGATGCCTGGCAATCCGGTGTATGGACATCAATAAAATACTAATTATGAAATACTAATTGTAATCACTCCATAAGGTCTAAAAAGAAGCATCACTGTTTAAATTAAATTAAGTTAATTTTATTGACTTAATTATTGAAGGATGAGCTGTTCCAAGCTGTAAAATTCTGAACTGACATTTCAAATTACTTCCATACTTATAATTAATGCCAATTCTTCTGAAAGCAAAGACCACAAACAAATAGATGCTGGAGATAATAGGTCATGCAAATTAACACACGCTTGCTCACCAACTGTTGAAAAATTGTTGAAAAATAAGTTATACAATACTTTTTTTTCCTTTTTGGTAGACAAAAAAACAGACCTATATTCTCAAGCTGTTTTTTAAGTAAGCCTGCTCTATTAATCATGTAGTCAGATAAACTACAATTGCAATAGGAAGTATATGTTAACAGCTAGGCAAAATATGTAGGTAATTCACAACCTGACCTGATTTTTTTTCCCCTCCTTCTCTCTGCAATCTCATTTCCCAACGCATGGGCTCACAGCTAACCCTAAGGCAATATACTTGATCATTAATCTTTTCATTCATAAAGTTTAGCACATTAATAACGTAATGAATAGTCTGAGTTGAAGGAAATGTTGCTATCCAAAGCTCAGAGATATTTAAATAATCCTAGATTGGTTTTCCACTGCATTAGGAGGTAGTTAACCCATGTTTGACTTGCACTTGTAATAACAAATTAATTAACGATAGGCATGCTTATAAACTTTATCAGGATTTGTTCACACTTAACTGATGGGTTTGTAAAATGATTTATGAAATAAAATACAGTTTTATATTCAGAGCTTTGTTTTTTTTACACAACAAGGCAGTTTGGATGGGACAGGGTGGATGCACAAGGTGCTGCTATGTAGGTATGTTGGGGCTGTGGCAAGGTTTTGGTGCCCCACAGAAGTAAGGGCTGTTTGCTGGCTGCAGGCTATTTAAAAGGCAGATTGCTGGGTTCCTTTACCCTGCCAGCGATACTGCATCTGTGCATGTGAGGATAATCTGGCTGGTTTTCAGGTCAGGCCTTTTTTAGCACGTAACTGAAAGCTACCCTGTATCCTTAAAGAGATACTAACTGGGAGAAATGGCACAGAGCTAAGATATCCGAGGCAAGCTAACATCTTGGTTTGGGCAGAGTGTGTGCTGAGATTAGCTAAAACTGTATCTGTTCTGAAGTATTTCAGAGTTAAATTCCTGTGAGCATATAACTCAAATCAGATATCTCAAAAAAAAGTCTCAGATATCTTTAAATCTGTACCAAATGTATTTCAAGTTCTCCAGTTTTTCACCTATAAATATTAATAATTAATTGAAAGGAATGTGATTGAGTTTCCATTACTCTGAAATAATGAGGTGAAATTATATTATGAGAAAGTTTTCCAGATAAGGTGCAATCCATTATAAAGGTGAAAGGAAAGTCTTTCTTAACTCTTAACTACATTTGGAGAGGATGACTTCGGACTATGGAGGAGCATAAGTTATTCGGACCCCCAGTAAAATATCAAAAGCTTCAAAATCCTGTATTTTTGAAGTGAAGTTAGTTAATTATATTTACTGTAAAAGCATACTCTTACACAAAACCAGATATGTACAGGTTCAAGCAATCAGCATCAATTGTTTACAGCCTTGTAATGAAATTAGAAGCTGCTTTAGGACAGGATCAAAAAGCTAAGTCAATGTCTGTTGACATCATCAGACTCTCAGCAAGACCTTTAGTTACAGCACTCTGACACCTGAAAGGAAACAGCAAAATACACAGGTATCAAAAAGCAGAATTGTTATTCCTGCCTTATTATTGGTGGTAACTTCTCAGAGTTAATAAAAAAGTTGCTTTCTAGGTTTACAATACGTTTCTTGGGGCAATATCCTGGGAGGCACTGTCCTTTAGATTTCCCTGTTGTTACGTCATAAATCCAAACGTTTATGCAAAGATGTAGCAACACTTAACTCCATGCAGGTATTTCTTTAACATTGTTCTTATACTCCAACTTCATTTTTACAGGTAGTTATTGATTACTAGTGTTAATAAGTTGTGCTTCTTTCCTTTCTGTTGTTTTTTTTTTTATTTTATTTTTTCCCTAAGAGGCACATCACTCTCATATATTGCATTTTTGTTGGATTATTGCATTTCAAGACTTAATAATGGTTTAGAATGGGATGTTTCAGATGCTGGGATCTAGTCTAAGAATTGTAAAATTTCTTTTTTCCGTTGTCATTTCATTCATTTCTCTGTGTTAGCCCTGCTTTTAAACTGCCACTGAGCTGTTCCAAACAGTATTGATGGAATGGTGATAACTACCTTCTAATTGAACTCAGCACAGAATGTTTTTTGCAAAACATTCATCTTTGACAAATGTGTCTAGGTTAGCTCAATTATTTTATTAGAAAATTTCTGATCAGACCTACCCACAAGGCAGTGGACATCTTGGCCAGCCACCATGCCATGCAGAACTCAATAACAGAATAAAAGCTAGAAGCATTCATTCTTGCTCTCATGCTGTTACTCTGCTGGTGATCCGTGCATGTACTATCTTCAGCCTTGTTATGCCACCAATATGCTTAGGGTACTTAACGTGATTTGAGACCTCACTACTTGGTGACTTCAGTGGCCTCTGTCTTCCTAAAATATCTGCGACTAGGTTTTTTTATTCAGTTATTTTCTAGATGTGCAGAATATTTTCCTTTGTCAACAGAAGCACCTCTATGCTTGCCTTTAACTGAAGTCTGAGGAATCTTCTATGTAGAGATCCTTCTGCTCCCTGTGAGAAGTTTCAAATCTTATCACACTCTGATAATCAGATTTTCTTTTTTAAATGTCCCAGTGCATTGCTCCAGAAGGCATTCCTCCCAAGTTGGTATCACCTAGGCTGTCGTTAGTCTCTACTCCATCATCCAGGTTATCAGTAAGGAATGCCAGCTAGTTTCAGGGTCCCCACTGATGGCTTCTATCAGACTAACTACAAAATTTGTGCGGATAACTTACACAAATGCTTGTATAAGTTTACTTTATCTACCAAATACACATTTCAGTTTGACTGTGGATAACCAAATCACCACAGCAGAGTGAAAAAAGTGTCTTTTTCTGGTGACTTTCTTAGGAAGTGACTTTTTCAGAAAGTGACTTTTTCCACCTTGAAATTCTTCAGTCATCACTGGTCATTGCACATCAGCAGCTCTCATTAACATCAGTCACATGCTGTGAGCCCAAAACTGGAAANAAAAAAAAAAAAAAAAAACTGAACAAAAAAATGCAGTATAGTAGTTCATCTAGACTAGTTTTTCGGTATTCTTTTCCATCTCCCTCTCCATGCTTTGCTAGTTAAAACTAATTGGTGACATCAAAGTTGGTTTCCTTTTATGGAGGACCTTATAGGTGCTAGGTGATCAGTCTCACCTAACTCTGGACGAAACAGCTATTTGGACTAAAGCTTAGAAAGTAGGCATTTATCAATTTAATGCCTCCTGGCTGCTCTGGTAAGAATAATCAAAGTAGTTGGGCCATTGATTTCTACAGGGAAGACTGGCTCCTTTGTGACGGGCAAAAATGACANGGGATGGGCGGGGGGTGGGTGGGAGGGGTAGAGGGATGTGTTTTTGATACAGCGCTTGAAGAAATTTGGGGATAGACCAAGTCTTAGGGAGTGTAACAAAAGCACTGGAATGAAAAGAATGTCTTCAGGTATTTATTGATAACTTTACAAGTTCATAGTTCTTGGATTATATTCAGGACACCTTTGGGACCTTGAATGGCAATTGTCTAGCTTTGTAGCTCTGTGTAACCTACTTCAGCATATCGCGAGGCTACGTTGATTACTACGGATTTACTGCTGTCACAGCTTCAGTAACACTAATATAACATGGACTGGAGAAAAAGCATCAGTGGAGGGTTTTCAGAAAGTAACAGCTGGTTTTGCTAACGAGAAATTGGAACTTAGTTTTCAGTGGTTTCTGAATAAAAGGGCTACTGAGATTAGTCTTTTTCTTTTGTCTGATTTAGTTTTTCTTGGCTTCATTGGTTAATGAAATCTTTGACTGAACATTTGGATAGATGAAAGGCCTATTTTGCTATAGCCAAAGTAGCTCTAAAATCACAGTAGTGTGTATTTGGAAGACTGAGAGGGAAATGGAAATACCTAATGGCCATGAAAACACTGAGCAATGTCTACCTGGTGTTATAAGAGCTTACTGTATTTTGTATGATATGGCATATTATACTGTACATTAGCTGCAGAGATCTTGTTATGTGAAACTTTTCCTTTTCAATCACTATGCAATTTCAAATACTTTTTCTTTTATTCTCCTATGACAACGTGAAAAATTTCTAATGAAACTTCATTTGCCTCTTAGGAAAATTACTGTTTTAGAAAACAGTGGAGGTACTAATGATATTAGATGCACAAACTGTCAGTCAGAACAAGAAAAGGCAAAGCAAGCCAAACTGTGGATTGACACACTATAAACAAACAAAGCTGTTCAAATTTTATAGCAGCAAGGCACGCATACAAGATTACGTCTTGAACAACAGGAAGATGAAGACTTACACCTACAGTAATTATTCTGTGCCTAGTGGAAATGTCATGCCTGAGGAACAAGGTGGGAGTTTCAGAACTCATTGCTCTCCTCATCCTGGGTTGTGAAAAAAGCTGCTGGGCAAAAGCCTGTGGAGGGAGCTGTTGCTTTCAGAAAGCTGAGTTCACTGTGGGGTGAAGGATATATCCGAGTTTTGACAATACTGGTAGTTGAGGTTGTCCCAGAAACGTAAGACCAACAAAGGATGTTAAAGAAAACAGGTTTTAATGGTGTCACAAAAAAAAAAAAAGGCAAAATGGTAAAAATTAAAAGGGAACTTATACTACAAACGCTTTGGCAGACATAACTTTTTACAGGTTCAGGATGTCATTTGAGAACTATTGCTACGCTGTGTGTATTAAGTCTTAAGCTTAGAATGATGATACAAAACATGCAAACCACTCACCTAAAAGCTGAGGACATTCAGTCCCTGAGGAAGTTACTCTGAGCTAACATCTTGACCCAAAGTAAGGGCTTCTGATGTAAAACCTTCTGTTCCAAGGAGAACCACTCAAAAGGGGGTCTCTGGCAGGGACCCCATTTTATAGGCAGGTTGGATCTGAACTGTGGTCATATATTGGTTGTGGTCACGGGACTTTCATGGGTCAAGGGGTCTCTGAGGTGGGCTCGTTGGCTGAGGTGGTCTCTAGGGTAGGGCTCAGGTACCTGGGGTATGTGGCTGGGGGTTGTTTGTGTGCGTGATCAGCAGTTCATGAGCTCCTCGCCAAAGGAACCACCACGCCCCTGTAGCGTGCTGTTACACCCGCAGGGAGGAGGGGGGCCAGTGTGCTCCTGCCGCAGTGATCTTTGTGAAAATATTTCTTGAGCGCAATCTCCAGCAAAATGATTGTGTAGGGGCTGCTTTTGCATGCTCCCTGTCCTTCTCCCTTATCACCTGTCTGTCCCTTGCCTCACAGCAAGGCTCCTTCTTCTTCTTAGATATGGGCTGGGAGGTTGACCACTGAGGCTGACTGAACACTGTTCCAACTATCCTAGGTGGTTTTTGGCCTTGGCTGTTAGCAGGATTCGACTTTATGTTCTTAGGAAAGTTGATAAAATTGAAAAAGTTGTTATTGCACCTATTTCAGTTTCCATGGGAACACTGATAAAACGTTTCACTTCTTCCATAATCTCTTCTCATTATCTTCCAGAAGATAAGTCATCTGTTCCCTAATTTTCTGGACATCTAAGCGCTTATTTCAAGTAATGTATTTTTTTCCCCCTTTTCCTTTATTAGAGAAAATCTGGGAACTGCTTGTGTGCCATTCATACAGTCTCACCACAACTGATTTTTTATGCCACTGGTTAGAAAAAAGGGTGGACAGAAATCATAGTTTGTGGGTAGAAGTTGTGAGATATGGAAAAGTGGGGCAGAATTAAGGAATGGCTTGGTATTCCTTCTGCACTGGACTGGGATTCCCTTCCATCAGAGATGTAATATAAGCAGTAGAAAGGAGGGGGATGTTCATACATTCAGGGGACAGAGAAGTAACACATCTTGTCGTGGCATGTCTGTTAAGCCCCAGAATGCTATGGGATCATCAGGATTCCAAGACTGATAAGGGAGTATGAGATGTCACTGTTTCCATGCATTTAGACAAAAATGGATCAGTTCTGTGTTGTTTTATATGGCTACACAAGGTGTACCACAAAAGTTCTGCAGTGACAGTCCTGTATCTTAGGAATTACTCATGTTAATAAACTGTTATAAGTCAGGCAACTATCTGAAAACCTTTATGTATTGGTGTTTTACTGTCTGAGAATAGCAGTGAACCAAAGAAAGAGAATAGAAGAGAGTGAGAATACAGAGTAAACTAAAGTAACTTTTATATTGGTTTATTCTTATTCTATTATATAGCAAGGAATTTTTATGTGGAAGTCTTTTCCTAGTTGTAACTTATCTCCCCACCAACAAGTTAAACCCAGGGTTCACGCTGGAGAAATGTGGCTAGAGAAAGCTGACAACACAAGGAGAAACCTATAGATGTATTGGGTTTACATAGCGAGGTTTGGGCAGGGACTACAGGAGTGACTTCTGTGAGAAGACAGCAGAATCTTCCCCCATGTCAGACAAAGCCACTTTCAGCTGGCTCCAAGACGGACCCGCTGCTGGCCAAAGCTGAGCCAATCAGTGATGGTAGTAGCACCTCTGATAATATATTTAAGAAGGGGAAAAACGGCTGTGTAACAGCATCGGTGAGAGAGGAGCAAGGGAATGTGAGAGAAGCAGCCCTGCAGACAACCAGGACAGTGAAGAAGGAGGGGGATGAGGTACTTCAGATGCCAGAGCAGAGACTCCCCTGCAGCCTGTGGAGAAGACCATGGTGAAGTAGGTATTTCCCTACTGGAAATATCCTACCGTAGTGGAACATTTCTTGAAGAATTGCCACCTGTGGGAAGGACCCACGTTGGAGAAGATTGTGATAGACTGTACCCCATGGGAAGGACCCCATGCTGGAGCAGGGAAAAGCATGAAGAGGAAGGAGAGACAGAGATGAAGTGTTATCAACTGACTGCAGCTCCCATTCCCCATGCCCCCGTGCCACTTGGGACTGAGGGGGTAGAACAGTCAGCAGTGCAGCTGAGATTGGGAAGAAGGAGGGTGGAGCGGGGAGAAGGTGGTTTTAGTTTTAGGGTTTTTTTTCCCGCTATCCTACTGTTATTAATTGGCAATACATTAAATTAATTTCCCCAAAGTCAAGCCTGTTTTGGCTATGCCAGTAATTGGTAAGTGATGTCCCTGTCCTTATCTTGACCTCCAAGCTTTTCCGTTATATTTTCTTCCTCTGCCCTGCTGAAGAAGGGGAGTGATAGAGCAGCTTGGTGGGCATCTGGTGGCCACCCAAGGTCAACCCACCATGATGGGGCAGAAACTGATATATTGGGAGTGGACACTGGCCTGTTGAACAGTACAGAACTGACAAAAGCTCAGGGTGCTTTATTCTGCTCTATGACTAATGTCCCTTAGCACGACCATCATTTCAGCATATAGACAACATGTTCAGATTTTGAGGTCTTAGTCTCCAGATATCACCCCTGTCATAGATATAGCTTGCAAATGCCTTTATTTTATCTCTAATTGCATATCAATAAAGCAAACCCACTTCCAGCAGACTTTCCCATTACTAAGGTCTATGGTCATATTGGCTATCTGCTAACAGTCTCCCAGGTGCCACCCTAGGCAATGGTGAATGAAAGATCTGCCTAAGACACTGGGCCATGCCAGCATCCACTCTAAGTGCTGTCTTGCAGAAAGTAAAGTTCACTGATGGCCTATGGAAAAAGTATGCTATATCCAGCTCCTCCCTATAGTGCAGCTATCTGGAGTGCTGTCAGAGGTCCAGTTCTTTTTCTCTTATATTACTAAGTCTGTCTGAGATTCTGGCCTTTGCTACATTGAGTACAGTAGACAATTGTACTTTTTTCCGGATTTGCTGTCATGGGCTTTTCTACTGTAGCGGCTATTGTTTATGCAATGTGTACTTCTCTCTTCCCAGTGCATATTATGTTATTAAGGCATGTGTCTCTTGAAAGGTGCAAAGGCAAATGGTCCACAATCATCTTTGTCCAGTCAACTCCAGAGCAGAAGTTACAATATAAAATGCTGGAATAATACAGACAATTCAGGAAAGTAGCTGGAAATCTGCCAACCTAGTGCAAAAGCTATGCATGGACCTTACTCATACCGCAATAACAGAAAGAACTTAATTCGTTTTAAAAGCTCGCTTGAGAATTTGCACCAACTGGCTATTTAACTCAAAGTAGGGATTGTGCTATATGATCACAGGATATTATAATTTGGAAAAGAAACCCCAAGAGTTGATGAAAAATTAAATCTCTACCTAGACAAGATCTTAAATACCTGTGACCTTCCAAATCTTGCCTTGACTTCGTAAGGGAAATATTGATAAATTAAATATAGAGTAGGACATGTATTTTCTTTATTAATGATAATATTCAGCTCTGAAAGCATCTCTGAATATTTTAAAGCACAGACTCTTCTGCTATTCCTATCTTCATTTATTTTTCTTTTTGTCGTTAATCTTCAACAATTGTTTCTATTATCTCTTAAAAGATTTTTCATGCAAATGATCTATGGTATAATAATATAGCTGCATGTAACCAAATATACCATATAACTCATACCTATATATATATTTGTATTTTGTTTGCTTTCCTGTACTTAAATTTATAACTACCCTATTGTCTGCTATTCTTTCATCTTTTTCCTCCTCTTTTTCCTTGTTTATGGCTCCATCTACGTGTCCAAAACTTCACAAGTCCAGACAATTCACCCCTTGTCCCATTCTTCAAAACCATTAACATTGGTAAATACCATGTTACCTCCCCAGGAGGCTTATCTGGCAGGAATTCTTAAAGCATATTTAGGCAATATTCACATCATCTAGCTTCAGAAGGTCAGCTTAGGTGCTTTGGATCTGGGAACATCTACTTCTCTCTATTGACTACTTAAAAAAAAAAAAAGTAATAATAATAAAACAAAACCCATCTTTCACTCTAAAGTGTATATATGGTGTATTTAATTGCAGAAAGTGATTGTCATAAATAGAACCGTGATTTCCACGAGGTGGATACAGAGCCAAGGGATTATGCCCTTGTCTCACCCTATAAAATCTTACAAGTCAGATCATTCGCATAAAACCTGGAATCAATTCACATGGTTTCTTTCTTTTTTGAGAGCTTGAATCCAGTCCTTTCAAGGAAATAGTTCGATGCATACTAAGCTTCATCTCATTCTGGAGTGAGGTCTGCCTCAGTCACATCTATCACAGTTGTTGCATCTGAGAGGGTAAGTAGTCACTGAGCCAGAAGGAGTGCACAAAGGATTCAGTGAAACTCCCTGTGCACATTTTAAGTGTTTCCTAGTCCATGGTTTGTGGTACCTATTTCTATTGCTCACAGCCACAAGAAAATAATAAATTGAAACTGGTAGATGGACTGAGTGATGTGTGATACTGCCTGTGGCACAGGAGCTACTTATTATTTCTGGACTGGTACACTTTTTTGACCTTAGTCCCTCTGGAAGGTTTCATTATGGTAATGGAGGTCACGTAAGTACCTTAACTTCACTTGCCTTTCAACTTTTTGTTATCTAAGGAAGTATAGGAAGTGATTTACAATCTCTGGCAGCACGTAGAAATGTAACTCTATTTTTTTTAATATCACTGAATTTCTATATTCATACATCATAGATTATATCAGCTATATCACCCCTTTTGACTAATGGCACTGTTAGATTGTTAAATCAGAACTCCGATTAAACCCTATATCTCAAGCATTTCATAGTTCTTTGTGATAAACAAAAAGCTTTCTGGGTTTGGAAAGGGAGGATTACTACTCAGAAGAAAGGGATGTATTTTTAGTTTCTTTTATAGTGTCTGTACTGAACAACAAATTAATCTGTGGAACTAAAATTTGGAGATAGGTGCTATTTGATTTTTTTAAAATCTTCAGGCATACCATTAAAATTATGCAAGCTGAGGAAAAAAAAAAAACTTCTGCTACTAAGTGCTACCCTTAACCTTTGGGTAAAAATTAAAGGTTAGCTTTTGTTGATTGCTGCTTTCTGCAAAAACAGTTTTCATTTTGCCATCCTAACCCAGCTGCAGATAAAATATCTACATACGCTATTTCCTGATGAGATGAATGGTGGTTTAAGACAGACAGGAATTATATCAAACATGAGATAACTCTGTTTCAGTAGTGCAATGTCACAAGATGTTAAGTCACTCCCAGTGCGATGCACACAATTTGTGCCAGTTTTTATGCGTGGAAAAATCCCCATGAGAGCTATTCTTGGCCTTTCATGAATGAAAAACAGGCTCTCCTCAAGCAACTCCTTCCCTCCAAAGCATGCAGGGGAATGTGGGGCTCACATAGGAGTTGCTGTCAGAGCTTTGACCCCAGCAGCTTCCACAGGCTGACTCACTCGTTCAGAGCTGTTATGCCAATGTGTGGAGTGGGAACACCACTGCTTTGACCAAAAACATCACTGCTTAACACCCAAAAGGGGTGCTCCTCATGCCCAGGGTGGAGGTGATAGTAATGTGGCCAATCTTTACCGATATTCTTCCACAGAGCCCAGAAAACTCAGTGATCCCCCAGCACTAAAGATGTGCAAGGTCCCAAATGATGCAAATTCTCTTTGTCTTTTGTGAGATAAGGCATAAAGTGTGCAGAGTGCTGAACTCTTTTGTTCTGTCACATGCAATAAAACCAGGGGGGGTTAATAGATCAAGTATATAATGATTATTTAACCCTAATATCATTCACTTCTGGTAGTTAAAAAATTACATTATTTTTATGTGTACTTTCCTATTGGTTCGAATGATAAAGTGACAGTGAAATATTTCTCTTTCAGCTGAGGAGCAAGATACTTGTCCTCCAAACAATTTACAGGACATGCAGCACTAGATCTACTATGCCTTTACGTGAACAGCAAGACTGACCTTTCTAGGTAAACACGTTGCTTTGCTTTCTTTCAGTGTACATATTACCCTGTTATTATGGGCTATTTGATGCTGGAATGTTTCTAGAAGCTACTTCTCTTTAGAAACAAGGTGTAATACGGGGTCAAAGATTTGTAAGTCTAACAGAAAAAGTGCAGATAAACTAACAAGATTTTAAACAGCAAACAGGTATCCGCAATGTGGACATATTGTTTCTAAACTGTTACAGAAAATATTTTGCAAAGGTATCAAAGCTTAACTGTCAAACACTAGATTCAACTACATATACAGAAAGGATTTTCTTATGCTGTGTAACTTAACCTAAAGTCTAGAAGCTGCATACAGATCAGTCCTCCATATTGAAACAAATCTCTTCTTGGCATCTCTCCAAGGGTCCTATAGACTCTGGCAGTCATGAGGATGCATGGCTCCCACGAGTTTTAGTTGTCTTTCCTGAGGGTTTGACACATAGCTGAATGTCCAGACTCTCCTATGACCAGAACGTCATTTCACGTGAAATACATGTATCTGCTATATGCTTGATTAAGTGGTCGGCACTACCCACGCTTGCTGGCACCGAGCCCCACAGCTGCACCATAGTGAAGAAGTGAGGGATGGCAGTGGGAGACTCCCTGCTGTGGGGGACAGATGTCACTGTCTGTGGACCTAACCTGCTGTCCAGGAAGGTTTGCTGCTTGACAGGGGCTCAGAGAGGACATCATGGAGAGACTGCTGAGTCTTGTCTGGTCCTCAGACGGTTGCTCCCACTGCTCTCCCATCTGGGCAGTAGCAGTATGGCCAGGAGAGATGCAGAGTATATCAAACATGATTATAGGGCTCTTGGGGAGAGCATGTATGTCACAGGTGCCAGGTGGTATCTCCTCAATTCTGCCAGTAAGGTAGAGGGGCTTGAGGGGGAGTGGACAGTCCCTGTGTGTCAACAATTGGTTGCATAGTTTGGGTCAGAAACAGGGTTCTGGATTTTATGACCGTGGGACCTTCTGAGGATGGAGGACTGCTCCATATAGATAGGATCCACCTGGCCAAGTGGGGCAAAAGCATCCTTACCAGCAAGGTGGCCAGACTGGTTCTCCTTACTGGTTTTAAGTTAGGAGCAGTGCAGGGAGGCAGAAGATGACCAATGATCAAATGAGGAAGTGATGGACCAGGTTGACAAGTCAAGTGTGTGGGATGCGAACACAAGGGACCTTATGATCAGCAAATCAGGGCTGAAAGGGACCCAGTCCAAGCATACATGCATAAATTAGTGCTGAGGGGACAGCATGATGGCAGAAGCTCCATTGCCTTTTCTGGGAAATCAGCACAACTGGGTGCCTCTCTGAAGTGTCTGTACACTCACAGATGGAGCACGGGGAACAAACAGGCGGAATTAAAGGTGCATGTGCAGCTGCAGGGCTACCATCTCATTGGCATGGCAGCTCACGCAAATGGAGTGCTGCCATGGATGGATACAGGCTCTTTAAGAAGGATGGGCCAGGAAGGTGAGGGGAGGAGAAGTTGCCTCTTATGTGAGGGTGATGAGCCAGCTGAGAGCTGATGGGTCAGGCTTAGAGGTGAGATCAATGTGGCAGCACTGTGGTGGGTGCCTGCTACAGACTACCTGATCAGGAAGAAGCAGCTGAGGCCTTCTTCAGACAACTGGAAGAAACTTCACATTCAGAGGCCCTGGTCCTCATGGGTGTTTTGGAAGACATGGAGATGATTAATGGACTACAGCATTTCCCATATGAGGAAAGGCTGAGCGAGCAATGACTGTTTAGCCTGGAGAAGAAAAGGCTCAGGGTGGATCTCATTAATGTGTGTAAATACCTGAAGGGAGGGTGCAAAAAGGATGGAGCCAGGCTCTTCTCAGCGGTGTCCAGTGGCAGGACAAGAGGAAATGGGCACAAAATAAAAGACAGGAAGCTCCCTATGGATATCAGGAAACACTTTTTTACTGTGAGGGTGACTGAGCACTGGAAGAGGTTACCTGGGGAGGTTGTAGATTCACCATCCTTGGTGATATTCAGAAGCATCTGGACATTGTTCTGGGCAACTGGTTCTCAGTGGCCCTGCTTGAGCATGGGAGTTGGAACAGATGACCTCCAGAGGTCTTTTCCAACCTCAACAATTCTGTGAGTCTACAACATGTCTTCATTGGTATAGTCAAACATATTCATTGTATGTAATGCACCAATGTTATGGTCGTGTACCTGAGTCAACATCTGAATAAAAATACTTTGCCTTTTATTTTTAAATTTAAAAATATCTTTTCATTAATCTCAGTTTTTGGAGCTGAAAGACACATTTTCATCTCCTAGACGTCCTTCATGGATTTAAAAAAAAATTAAGAATCATTCTAACAGAACCGCTTGCAATCTGACAAAGGGTAAATTTGGTAAAGCGTTCTTCATAGATCATTTAAGAAAATGTAAAATTTTAAACAAGTATGCTTTGGATGTTCACAGATGAGTGCCAGAACATGAATACTTGTGAAATTGTAGGCATATAAAAATGCATAACTTTGCATTCAAGAGCATGCCAGGGGGTACGCCTGTATGGAAATTTATCCCATTTGTACTAACAGGGGACATGGATATAGAAATACATTCAGAAAAAATAGAGGTTGTTTGGCCTTATTTAAATAATGGCTTAAAAAAGAAAAGATAGAGATAGAAAGATACTAGGGTAGCAATTGTTTCAAATTAAAGTTCTGATAAGATTGAGATATTGTTCTGAAAATTTGGCATAGTTGAGAGATTGGGTTTTTTTTTTTGCCCTTTGGTACTAGTGGTATTCTTAAAGTACTCCTATAACGTACCATATATCATGTGAAATTTTCTTTACATAATTATCCATGGACACTCTACAGTTACAAAATTTAAGGAATACGTTTCATCATTCTCAGCTTGGAAGAACAACAGATGGCATTTCTGTTGAATTACCCTAGAGTACTCTTTTTTTTTTTTAACAAGCTTGAGTTTATATTTGAATTTATATAAATTCCATGATTCAGTTTATATTAGAAAGGAAGACAGATACAAGCATGCAAGGCATAAAAGTGATAATAGCATTGACCTGTAAGTATCATGTTGCTTTAGTAGCCTGAAACACTGTTATTCCAATTGACACATCTTGTATCAAAAGTGAAGAGTAGTGGTAAGGTGTGGACTTAGGGGGACAATTAAGTGAAAAAAGACTTTTTGTCAGAGAGCTGGAAATAAAATTGAAAATGCAACGGAAGAAATTGAAAATATGTTTTGGAGGCCACATTGCAAGTGCTCCTAGGGGGGGAGGTATGGATGCAGTGCCTCTCTGTTAGGTTATCCCCTCCTCCGGCAGCATAGTGGGGACTAATGTCTAACAGGCACCTCAATGTGTGGCTTTATTACCATATTAGTTTTCTGTTTCTACATCCCTGAGGACCTTGTGATGATTGTTTTTAAAAGCCAAAATGGTGTGGCTTAGATCGAAGAGCGGCAAATGCTTCAAGACACGCCAACTCCTCTGCTATTATAAGGTTTATCATCACAGTGCAAAACTCTCTGGGAGACAAGTAACAAAAAGAATCCAATTCACAAATCTCACTCAGTGTCTCAGCTACATTTCCTAAGAAAACTATCATATGGCTTAGTAGTGGCTAAGTTAATAATTCTGATATCATGGAAAATGAAAGAAGTTGATTAATATCACAAGTAGTGGAGAAACCGCTTTTGGAAAAAAAAAAAAAAAGAAATCTTTATTGCCTCAGAAGCTATACAGAGAAGTACAAGTATATCTGAAATTTATCTTCAGATTATAATGGCTGTTAATTATTTTTTTCCTGGTGCCTTCTTTTACCTTTTTCCCATTGCCTGCTTTTCCTTTCTCTTCTTCTCCTTTTTCCTATTTCTTTATATAAAATAGATAGCACCTACCAAAATTGAATACATACTTTTACATAATTCTGAAATGGGGGAAAAAAGTCTGTATTTAAAAATAAATTACACACAGTAGAATGTCTGAGATTATTTTTCTTTTAATGTGGGACATAAATATTGGTATTAATGAGTTAAACATGAGCGAGATTAGTGTCTTAGTTTAACCAGTATTTTGTCATTGGTGGTATGGCATTTCTCCATTTATTTGTGAAATAAATGTGTTAATGTGATATACCACCAGGCTTAAATTTTGAATTAATATAGTTCCCTGCATATGCAAGATATTAGTGCATAGACGTATGTTGTTTTATTTTGTTTTAATTTTCTTTAAAAACTGAAAACATCATAAAATTCTCAGGCATACTTGTTGGTACCTCCTTGTAACAACTGCCAAATGACTCTACCCTGCTCTGGTTTATTTTCTTTTCTCTTATTTAGTGTTTTTGTAGTCTACAGAGGATTATCAAGCCTTTGTAGGAATGAACTTAGAAGAGAATACATTATTACTAAAAATATAATGTTTTGTTTTGAATATTCTTTCAAATATTTGTTAGCATTTTAATATGTGCACCATCCACCTGTTAGTAAACATCAGAAATTTTCATCAAAATTGCTTCTGCTTGCTTAATTTTTAATGAAATATAACTCAGCAAGCGAATATTAAATAATTGAGGATCCAGGTCTGCTGAAAAAATCTGGTGAGTTGAGCAGGATGTACTATAATGTACGAAATTAGACGTCATCCTGTTTTGTGCTTGTCTTATAAAAGCAGCATGGTAAAGGTGTGGTTCGCGCCTTCTCTTTGTGTCTCATGCACAAACAGCAGTGTGGAGCCCACTCACAAATCAAGTTACTCATGAAAAATGAAAAATATTTCTTCTTCTTTTCAGAGTGTTTTGGAGTTTTCTGCCATCTACAAGTTGTTTCTTCCCTGTAACATGCTGAAAAAAAAAAAAAAAAACCAACAAAAAAACCAAAAGAACCCCCCAACAAATTCTAGACAGAGGAAACAAACACCTCTGTGTAGCTAGCTCTGCCTTCTGCATAGCCAGCCAATACATTACGATGGAAATGGACAACACCGTTAATTTCTCTATGTATTCATATGTTTAAAAGAAAAATGTAAGGCAGGTATCCAAATGGAAAGGGAAAATAGCAGTATGTGTTGAGGGCAAAAAACAGTTTGGGATCTGAATTCGTTTTACATAACTCTGGGAGAGCAGAAGCATTAATAATTGGTTCCTCCTCGTGGCATTTTTGATTTGTCAATTTAAATGTCCATTGGTCAGTTGTTAATTTAGTTGGCTTTTTTCTTTTGTTTGGGCTCGGGGTTTTTTAAGGTATTTCCTGCTGGCTGTTCAAATTCTCTCCAAGAAATGAGGTAACTGGAAGCTAAATTGGCAATGCTTTATGACCGCTATGAGTATGTGTGCATCTAGGCTAAAAAACTCGCTTGGCTTGCTCTTAAAAATTGGCAAGTACAAAACTGGTATTTACTAGCTTGTTTAGCCTATTGCCATTTGATTAACACTGACTTTTTTTTTTTTTTCTGCTTACGCATGAAAATAAGATATATCTTGGAGTACAACGGGCTAGCTCTCAAGTCCATCAAATCAAATATACTGAACTGGTCAGAAGAATGTACTAGTTGAAGTGTCTAAGAATGTACCTTTTTCAAGACCCAGCTAAAACTGTAAATATATTTCTACTTATCTGATAGAGTACACAAATGTGGGCACTGGATTTGGAAGGTGGTTTTTGGCAGTGGACATGTGAATATATTGATATGAAATAGAAGCTCCAATGCAGCTAATGGGAGGAGGTCCTGGTTTCCTCGGTAAGGTTGTCACCGATCCAAAGTTCATTGGGGGTGGAAAGAGAGGGGAAACCATTCTTCTGCCTACTACTGGCTATAAACCTGTTTCATTCATCTCATAGCTCCATTGTTTTCCTGCAGAATGACTTTTGTGACCAGAATCAAGTCTGCAATAAAACATGACCCTGTGCACAGTCTCTCTTGGCTATAGTTAATTATCTCTTATATTTCAACATTCTTACAAATTTATACTGAAAACAGTTGTTCCTTGCATTCACATTTTGTTGAAACGAAACTGTGATGCTCGTATCTTACTTTTGTATGTTACACACATGGGAAAACATGTCTAAAAATTGCATTATGATATCATACAGTTCTGAAGAACTGTAAACACAATTACCAGCAAGAATCACAGAATGACCCTTTTAGGTGACTGCAGATATAAAATAAGGAGCTAAAGTCAAAAGGAAGAAAATCACAACTAGATTATGCTTTAGAAGTAGAACTTATCAGAGGAAAGGAAGGGAAAGTTGTGTTAAGGCTGTCCAGCGCCAGGCGTTTTACTGCCTGGGCAGTTTTCCACATGCAGCCTTGCCACGGCTGCGCAGAACATGATGAAGGCTACCTTGCTCTCCTTCTCAGATAGCATACCATGCTTTGACATAGTTTCAGAAGTTGTTATTACATGTCTCATGGTGATGATGATGATGTGAAAACAATTTAAATCCAGACACCACCACAGCTGTATTGTTGTCAGGGCTTAAATTCCCACAGGGTTTTTCTCAGAGTATCCTAAACTTGGTACAAAACTAGAGCTGGAATCTTTGTAAGCCAAAATACAGTGTTTTGAACAAAAAATGCCTATCCAAGTAGGGTAAATGTAAGAATATGGTGTCTGCCAGGCTCTTTGTTTATCTGCCCTGCATAGTTTTTGATGCCATTGGAAAACATATCCAAGCCTAGACACCTCAGTTTTGTAGAAAATACAGTGCTTTTTGTATACTTTCTATAAAGTTAATTTACCAGGTATTATTATAGCTAAATTTATCCAGTACTTAAATTTTCCAACCATTCATTTCTGTTAAATCTTACACTTATGTAAATGTCCATTCTAGGTAATAGAATATACCTTTTCACTCTTTGGACCTTTCTGAACCAGTAGTTGCTGGCATTTGGGTTGCACTTGGTAGCCAAACCTGCATTTTGTGATGTACTGAGACTTAAATTTTCTACCTGGAACCTGTGCAGTCTAAATCCTTGGAGGTTTTCAAGACCTGGCTGGCCAAAACCCTGAGTAGCCTGGTCTAATTCCAGAGCTGACACAGCTTTGGGAAGGAGGTTGGATCAGGGTCCTCCTGAGGGCCTGTCCAGCCTGAATCTCATTATATAAGGCAAATTGAGAAGATACAATCCCCTAGCAAACAAGCTGTGAACAAGTGTTGTTGAAGACATGAACTTGGGGAATCAAAATGGGAAACATAAATATAAAAACTAGATTCTGGCATGCCAAGAGAAGTGTGCTAAGCAGTTCTGCGTTTCTGAGGGTACATAAAATGAAGTTGGGGGAGAGGGGGCAGGAAGAGAAGCTTCTTATATATATATATATATATAATTTTTTTTATAAGCCTGTAGGAAAAGGACTTGACTTGAATTAGGATACACTGCAATTTAGCTGTCAAATTCCAAAATGTGGCCCTGAAATACCCTCTTCAGCCCTTGAAATACCCTACTTAGCCCTTGAAAGGACTTCATCAGGTTTACTAAGTCATGTAACACAATGGCTGTGTCTGTCAGTCACTTCCCTTAATGTCTGTGAACTCAAAGGAAAAAGAAGTATCGCATATATTGAATTACCACAAATTTCATTTAAACAGAAAAAGTAAGCATAGAAGAAAAGGCTTGTAATTGGATGTTTTCTCCTGTCACACATGGCACCATCCTTTGTTGCTGTTTGAAATTCACCCACCCCAAGTGCTCTTAGAAATGCTCTTCATTCAGGATAAGCTGTGATCATACCTTGGACAGTTCTTAAAATCAATGGACTGCAAGACATAAATCAATAGGAATTATGATCCTTTTATTCTAGCACCCACTTAGAAGCTTATTTCATTGTTCCAGTAAGATTTACAATGTCAGCTGTATTTGAACATTTTAAAACATTGCAAAAGTAGATTCTGGTATACAAGACCTTGTAGCAGGAGAGAAGGCAAAAAAAAACCCTGCATGCAAAACTTTGATGGCAATTCTAGAGCAAATTATTTATGATTTTAAGTGTCTGCCTTGTGGTTGCTATCATCTTTATAGTTCATCTTTATAAACATGTCTTTTTCCACAAACATTATGTAATGTGTATCCTCCCTACAAAAGGTATCTGCAGTATATAAAATTTAAAGAAGGGATTTATTTCCTTTTCAAGGTCAATTGCCTGTATAAGAAAGTTTTCTCTAATTAGTCTGTGTATTTTAAATAGAAGACGAAGAGATCAGATCATCACAATTTTTCTTGGTATTTGTAAATAACAACCGATGCCCTTTGCAGAGTGTTTCTCCAGGAGTGGTAGCTGTCTTTCCAGGCAATATTATTTCCAAAGATTCACGGTTTGAGAACAAATCAATAACTAAGAGTAAAGTAGAGGTTATGCAGTGAGAAGACATAGCCTGAAAGACTGAAAAATTACATAAGCAGGTCTTTCCATCACCTTTGTTTAGAAGTTTGGAGGAAAATAGTTGAGGTTGGATGTGGGTAACGTATAAAATTACTCTTGTCAACAGTAGTGCTAGCTAGTATATCAGAATGTATTGCCAAAACAAGGTTTTGAGATGGGAGTATATTGCCCGAAGTTCTGAGATTAAAGAGTTATTTTTATTCCTTACCAACTTACTGCTGCCCTTATTACACTGATATATACTTCTGGATACCACATATTTGGCTTGAGCCTGCTGTTCCAAAATCCTCATCTCTTCTTGACTTCAACTGAATTGTCAAGATCCAGCCTATCTGGAAATCATGGCTGTAAATACTTCTGTAGAGAAAACGTAGGTGCTGAGAGCTCTTCTGTGATAAGAATATCACTTTAACTGCACTATATAACTGTCCTCAGGATTACCCTATTATTTTTCTCCCAACTCAGAAATCACAAAAGGGAAGGATACTTATTTTTCTCTCCTTATCTATATATTAGTCAGGAATATCTTGGCCTTGTTGATTTTTGGAAGAGTCAAATCTAATTAAATTCTGGATTATAATAAACATTGGTCATCCCCCATAAAAATGGGAAGACAAAAAACACCAATAATATCAAATTTACTATATGGCGTGCTAAAGAGAATGTTAGCATAAATGTCAATAGGTTGTGTTTTTACATCACTTTGACAGTAAGAGTAAATGCTAAAAGCATTAACCATAGAAAGATATGCCATCACTCTAATTTCAATAAGTTATACAGCTGTGACTTCAATAAAAAATACTCGTGGAAAAAATAAAGTGACAAATTGAAATAATGGAGCGATCTCTTTGGACTCTGAAATAAACAAGTGTAATTTTTATTTTCCAGTCCTCTTGTTTCTTCACCAGAATTGCAATTACTTACAACACAGAAGAAAGCATTTTCTGCAAAACTCTTAAGCAGGAAATTTCTGAAAGTGGAAGTAAAATAAAAGAAGAGAAAGGAATTATTTATTATTTTGCCTGATGCTGTGAGATGTCTTTCTGTATCTGTTTGCTTTACGTGCCACTCAAATACATTCTGAAGTAAACATATTTGACACCCTGATAGTGACAAAAGGGAATTTCTTTTTACTTTTTTCATTCTTTTAAGTTGCAATAAAAATCTGCACTATAAATGACCTTTGAAATAAAACATCCACAGCAATGCTCCAAAGCTCTCATAAAATGAACTCTCCAATTAGTTGGATTTTTTTTTTTTTCTGGAGGAATGTGTAAAAGGGCACAGTAAGTAGAACTGTACTTCTGCTGCTCATACCCACGAGTAGCCAATGTTTAATTCAATACCCTAAGTTTTCAAAACCACAGAAAGCAGAGAGAAGCAGAATGCGCACTCTGTACATGCAGCTCAGCCTTATCTGGATTTCTTAGTAAATAGCCAGCTGAAAAGTACCTTCTACATCTCTTTCATAAGGTTTAAGGCCTTTGCATGACTCTGCTAAATAAATCTACTGACAGGAAAAGAGTCAGTCCCCCACTCCTGCCATTACGAGATATGGTAAAGGTTTGTTTAAAGCTGCTTTCATTCAGATACATCTTCTGGACCAGCACGGTCTGCAATAGTTGTAATTAGGCAAAATAGAAAATCCTGTCGTATACCCCAAGGAAGAACAGAAGTGCCTGAGGTGTGTGGTGTAGGCAGCCCTTTGTCCTTACTAACAGACTGCTTATCTGTAGCCCTGGGGCTACAGATTGCAATTGCGTAGCTGTTCTTGCTGCCTTTGGCATTGCTACCGTAAGAAAATTACGGTTGTGGGTCCCAAGAATGAGAACTGGAGCTCTCGTTCTGCCTTTTTGCCAGCAGAGCTTCCAGGGAAGTGAAGACTGTGCACGGGAGTAGTACAAACCGTGTAATGCACGGATCCTGCTAGTTGCTTCGAGGAAGCCGGGAACAGACGTGCAGATTGAATTACTACCTGATTCTCTCCAGTGTGATTTTAAAAGTTATATTAATTCTGAAAGCTTGCATTATTATTGCTTCCATTATATTTGTTTTGTTCATAAATGTGGAGCTTTCTGGCAAGTTTTTCATTCTTTAACTGCATTTTAAAATATGGAAGAGGCAAAATAATACAGATGGCAATATGCAAAGATACAGGTAAATATAGTATTTGACACAGACTACAAATGCACATTAGCAACATTGGATTTCTAGTAATATTTGGTTAGACTGTTGAAAGTTTCATGGGTTAGGGCTTTTTTGGGGTTGATTCTGCGTTTGGGTTTTGTGGTTTAGTTTTCTTTTACCATAAGCTAATAAAAGAAGTTTTACACTTTGAAGCATTTTTCCTAAAAAGATATCTTGTGTAACAGGGTAGTGTAAACAGTAAATTATTTGGGTGATAAAGTACTCCTAACTTCACATAACAAGGAAAAACATACTGAGTGCAGCCATATCTATTCTGGAAAGAGAGGTCTCAGTAACAGACATCTCATGACAACTTGCTAACACCAGTGGTTCTGGGGGTGTAGGTGTGTGATGTGGATCTAAATGCTCTGATGCATGGTGACTTGTGCAGATACTGGGTAGTATCAGTTTTTCTTTCTCTTTAAATTACACCTGTATTTCTTGATTTCAAAACTTCTTTTTATGCAAGCCAGAGCTTGTTTTCAAGTAAATGTGCATGAAAGGTGGAACAACAAACATGCATAGGCAGTTTTGATATGGACATTCCCTAACTTCTCAGAAATTGGCTTTACAAAGCTGATTTTTTTTTTTTTTTTTGAGAGAGAGATGATATTTCTTAGCATTCCATAAACAATCCACATAGTGGAGTCATCTTCAGCTGTGGGGTTTTTAGGGGGGAATGAGCGTGCGTTAAGAGGAAAACACACTTCTCACTGCTTTTACTTTGCTTTTAAAACCGGTCTAATTGATGTAACTGGAACCTTTTCATCATTACATAGGAGACAATTTTTCATAGAAGAAAAGGAGCTGAACTTTTCATAAAGATTAGTCTAAATGTCACTGTAGTGACAGCTCGAAATAAAAGGTGCTATATGTAGTGTATTTGTGCTGTAAGTAGTGTATTATGGGACTAATTTTTAGTTTTCTTCTCAAGAGTTTACAGATCCTGTGAAATCTAGGCATTTCAAACATTTGTCCAGTCCCATAGTGGAAAAATTTTGTTACAGAAGTTCAAACATGAATATTCCATGTCACTGTAGACTCAATCTCTGCTTTTGAAGGATATGTCCCAAGAGAGACTGAGATCCACAAGAGAATAGCAAATTAGCTAGTAGTTTTGCCCCCCCCCTTTTTCCCCCTCTCTCTTTTTGATCAGAAATTCCATCCTTGTCTAGAGATGTTTTCCAAGTCAAAATTTTTAATAAAATTAATATGTTTTCAATGAAAAACAAAAAAGACAGACAACATTGTAAAAATGTTTCTGGAAAGCTACGCTTTTAACAGAACTCTTACTTTTAAATCTAGGAATGATTAGATTGTTAAAAGCTGTGACATTCTCCAAACCATTTCAAATGTAATAAAAAATACATGTAGCATTCTCTATACACAAAGACATATATTGAAATCTGAGTCTAATGAAGTCAGTGGAAATAGTTTCTACATCTTTTTCCATACAGCCAAGATTTCATGCTCTTATACTTGTAATCTTTTTATGGGCAAAGAGGAAGCACACCTGCATGTAAGTAAAGCCAAGAATTTATTGTTAGTATAACTGACATCTTAATTTTAATCATTATTAATCCAGATGTAGTTGTTACAGTAAGAGAAAGAAAAATAATGCAGTTAAAATTGTGAAATGCATGTGTAGTAGTTTCTACTCTATCTCCCAGAGCTACGTTCATGCTCCCACTGCTCCTCTGAGTCCTGAGGTTGGGGGTTTCATGCTGGTGCTGAGACATGGTGGGTGTTATGGGGGTCTTAAGTATCTGGAGTCCTTTACTGGCAGGGGTATGACACTGTTCTTGGTCATTGTTTCTTCGTTGGTCTAGGATCGACTTTGGGTTATTTTTTATAGGTTTGGTAACACACTTTTACACCTTTCTGCTTCTTCACTGTCATAACAGGACTGTGTTTCCCTACACTGTGTTTTTGTGTTCGTCATAAATATCTTGTTCTGCACAGAGTAACTGCTCGCTGCTGCTATTTATAAAAACCTGCAGCTGTATCGCACAACGACAAACAAAGTAGGACAAACTGGCCCTGTATACCTGGTCAATTAGAGAAACTGCTGTCACAGCTAAACCGAGTAACACAAAGCTGCAGAGAGGTCAAGAAAAGTTCACACAGAGCAGGACTGACAAACCTCAGTGCTGAGGCCTTGCAAACTCAGTACAGTACTTATGTCCCATTGCTAGCAACGGCAAAGCCGTGCTACAGGATTATAATCCTTAGTGAAAAGGATAACATGCCATAATTGTTTTGAGATGGGACTATCCTGACAGTCTGCTGTAATGTGTTTTCTGTGGTATGAGGAGAAATGACTGGTCAACCAAGGATAATCTCATGACACCTAACAGCCAATACAGTGCACAGATCCTAGGGTTACTCTGCGTTGTGAGGATTGATTTTTAGGAAATTGCAAAGACATTACACAAAAATGGATAAAAGACATGGAGCAGAAGGCAATAATGCTGTCCTTGCCTCTGACCTCCCTAGGGAGTTCAGCAGTCACCTTCTAATTACTAGTGGGTTGGACACAATTTTTGAAAACCACAAAGCGACCACAGACCCCGAGGCTTGCAGACTCTTCCAGAAGAACATGAATCTTGCAGGGCTGGAAAACAAGTCAAAAGTGACCGAAACATTGAGAAGTTTGATTAATTAACGCTTACAGCCTTGATCTTTTTTCCAGGTGAAAGACCACTAAGTAGCTGCTTGTCTTATAATTGAAATGAAGTAACAGTTGCCATCCCTTGCGGTTGAAGGATGCCAAAGGCAAAAGCAATTAAATCCCTGTTACATTATACCTGTTGGCAAAGCTGATCATTCACAGGTAGCTTGCTACACGCAGCTTGAATAACAAAATGTACAACACTTACAAGCCTGGGCAATTAAACTGATGTGTAGTGGCTCCATTCAGGTGTTCTGTCTGAAGATGAGAAGTTTCATTAAATCACTGTTCCATATAGTGCTACAACCATGGGAAAAACGTGAATTGCTGAAACTGTTGTATGGAATAATATGTAGGCATTTGTCTGTAAAAACATTTACATGCAGCAGTTCAGAGAAAATTTAGGTTTGTTTGATTTATATAACCATTTTTATTTTGTCAGATAGAAAATCCCTTTGGATTTGATATGTAACTCTGTAGCTTCTCTGTTGGTGAGTCGAAATTTTACCTGCTCATATCTAGATATTATGGTATTTGTAATGGGGAATGCAACTTATTAATTTTTTTATCACCAGGTTTTGTTCTGCATGATCTTGTCTACTTTTACAGATCGGTATGTTGCACACTTACCCTAAATGACTGAGAAGTTTAGGAAAAAAACTGCTAATCAGAAATAGCACAAATCTAAAAATGTGCGAGCATACACATGCCATAAACTGAAGTTGTTCTCAGCAGTCATGCTGTCTTTGGCCCCATACTGGCTTTGTGAACAGAGAAGAACTTGATGCACCGTGAATACTCATAGAAGGTTAAGTGAACTGTTTGTCTCTGTTTTTCCCATCTTTGTTATTTCTGATTGCGTTCCTACAGTTGAAGAAACTTGCTGTAATTTCATTGCTTGATTTTTAGAGCTATGTGATTTTTTTGTTTTGTTTCATTTTCTTTCCTCATTTTCTTCAGATCTAAATATATGGGAAAAATTGACTGGTAGTGTACAACACTATTAAAAAAAAATTCACAGAGATAATATGTACACTTATGAAATTATTAAGTAATGTACACAAAGAACTTAATATTAAATTATCATAATAATTGCTTTATTTACAGTACCTGGTACTTTCTTGTAACCTCTAAGAAGGAACCTCAGTGTTTCCTTGACTTCTATGCAGCTCCTGGACTCAATAGATACTCTCATCTGTCAAGGAAAATGATGATGATGACAATTTTGTAGGGACTTTATCTCCTGAAAATAACAATGTCCTTTTTTTAACATGCATGAGTAAAGTGAAGCTGTGTGGTATGAGGGAAAGGGAAGTTTTGCAGAATTAATATGGCTTTTTTTTTAATCATAACTTGGTACTTTCTAAAGCACTCTCACATTACTTGGTACTTTCAAATTTATAGATCCTTATTATAATATTTTTCAACCCAAATATAAACTTAAATAATCTCTGCTCCAAAACCTCTTATATTTTTTACTTAAGAAAATCTGTTTTTCTGAGTTTCCTTTGACAGTGGCTGCTCACCCCCTATAAGGTAAGCAGCTTTGCTCAAGCCTACCTTTAGAAAAACAGAACATTGGAAGCCTGAAGTACCTTCTGACTGAGTTTTCTAGAACAACAGCTTCTAGAAATCTTTTTTCCAAAGGCTTCAAGAAAAACAAAGCAATAAAAATACAACATCAGAGTAGTCTTAACAGATAGGACAGTAGGACGGACTGAAGAAGACGTCCCTAGTGTAGTACAGAGTGGATGGCCAGTGTGAGCTCTGATTTTACTCCCTCCCCATTTATTCCCTTTAAGAATTCAGAGTGCCATTGACATCTTGCCTATCACTAGGAAGTTTTAGATCTATTAATAGTTGTAGTTTTCTTTTTTTTTTTTATTTCCTACCCTCAAGCAGACAGAAAGTGATTTTTGTTTATATTTATTTAATGATATGCAGCAAAACCATGTCAGGAAAACTCTGTCGAAGTGTATTTTCTACATTGTACCCTGAGTGCAGCAAGATTGCTGGTTGTTCTGGGCTTCAGTGCTAATGAGTTATCTTGGCACAAACGTGACACTGACTAGCTTTTGCTAGGAATGCTTTATCCTGAGTCTACTGTCTGAAGTGAAAATTCAGTACTGGGTGTGGAAAAATATAACATTGTTTTACTTGACAATAACAAGCTGATAAAATTCTAAAATCAATATTCAGATTGACATAGTGCCTCTTGCCAAACCAAAATCATAATTGAAAATTTACAGCTGACCTATTTTTCATGTTGTAAGACTTATGTTAGAATGGCCTGAAGCATTTTCTTTCCAGATTCAGATTACTATCAACTAGTTATGCATCCAGCAACATGTAATATGAAGGAAGTGATGATTCATTGTCAGAATCCAATGACATAGAAGAACTCTATCTCCTTGAAATATCCAACTAATATTTTCTTAGCTTGCATAATGCATTATTAAACTCTTACTAAGTCAGCTGATGGGAATTCAGATTCTGATGAGTGTATGACTGTCAGCCACCTGAAATGATACTTCTCAGACAGAATACGGTGATATTCGGGGTAAGTTCTTGCCAGCATTTTACTTGCCCTTTTATCAGTTCAGATTTCTGAATGGAAAACAGGCAGGTATTTCTGGCTTCTCTACATTTTGTGGAGAGGGGAGTGGGAGGAAGCTTTACTGGGACATTTACTGGGGTTGTGTGAAAAAAAAAAAAAAGACTAGAAAAAGTGTCTGTAGAACAGATAAGCAGCAAGATCTAGAGGTCTCTTTGGCTAAATAAAAGCCAAGTGTGCTGCACTTCATTATGTTTCCCTTTTTTCTGTCCTTTCACCTCTTTCTATTGGAAAAATATCACCCCTCAAAACAAGAAAAAGAAAGTATCCCTTGGACCTTTCTGTGGTATTTATGGATGGCCTAAACCAGAAAGAAAATTTAGCGGCTTTGAGATCCCTGAGTCCTTAACCTTTTCAAGGTTGAGAAGAAAGCAGTAATGAATTAGCTCTAATTGTAGCCTACAACTTACTGTAGCCATCTCTATCTGAAAAGTTATGGTGGCAGCTACCTAATGCTGTTATGTTTAAGATCCTGTCAACACTGGCATCATAAATCCCATTTGTCTGCTCTTTGGAACTTGGCCATAAAAAACGTGCTTCAAATCGAACCTTGCTGTGCATGGCTTTAGACTAACAGCTTTTCCCTTTTCTTCATACATATTTTAAATTAAATGGATTTTCAGTAAAAAAGAATAAAAGAAAGCTATACTTAAGAAAATAGGAGTTCTCACGGTAGTTCATTTATTTTGTCTTTATTGCTCAGCCACTAAAGAAGAAATAGATTAGATAAAAGCATTAATTTTATTTCTTTCATATCCTGTTTCTCACTCATGGGTTTATTTATCACTACCATCATTCAGACATGCAGTATCTCTCCTTTTCTTTCCTACCTCCTGTCTGTTTCATCAGTATTTTTAGTTTGTTTGTTTCATTTTTCCGCACTTTCTCAAGTCTTTCTAGGGTCTTCCAAATTGCTTCCTGGTTATATTCAGTTACAGTTATACTGCTGTCGTAATGGAAAGCCTATGACAAATCTTAAACTGCTGCAACCACCTCTTCCTTTCTTACCTTAGTTTCCTTATTCCTTCAGTATTTCTCACTTAATCTGACTTTTACATTCCCACCTTTCTACTTTTCACTATCATTGCTAAGCCTGACAATCAAACATGAATGAAAAATCTTGGTGTCTTCAAATATCTATCTGTCTGTCTGTCTAATTTTCTTGTGAGATATAGATTAGCAGTGGTTGAAACTGGGTTTTTTTCTTTCTTGGAGTGTTTTTTCCCATTTATTATACAACATTTTTTTTCTGTACAGGTCTAGTTCTGCACTGGAAGAAATCAAAACATCTCAGATTACAAGCATTAATAACTTCTTTTCCTCATTGCTCCCAATGAAAGACCCAGCTCTCAAAGAGGTTCCAGGATACTTTTAAGAGCCTTTCCTGAAGACGTCATTACAGTCTGACGGAACACACATCACAGTGGACAGCAGATAAAAGGGGAAAATATAGATAATGTTTTACCAGAAAATACAGAAATAAAACTGTAAAATTAAAATGACAATACAAAATCTATTTGTAGGTGAGGTGAAATTTTTGGTTAGATAATGACACAGCGAAAATACCATAACACAAACAAATTGCTTTTGTCTAAGAATCCTTGTGTTTGACACAGGAACTATAAGAAAAAGGGCATCCAATCTGAGACTTACTTTAGTCAAATTAGGACTGATTACAGAATCACGGAATGGTCAGGGTTGGAAGTGATCTTCGGAGATAATCTAGTCCAATCCCCCTGCCAAAACAGGTTCACCTAGAGCAGGTTGCACAGGAACGAATCCAGGTGGGTTTTTAATATCTCCAGAGAAGGAGACTTCAAAATGTCTCTGGGCAGCCTCTTCCAGTGCTCTGTCACCCTCAAGTAAAGAAGTTTTTCCTCATGTTGAGATGGAATTTTCTGTGTTCCAGTTTGTGCCCGTTGCCCCTTGTCCTGTCATTGGGCACCACCAAAAAGAGTCTGGCCCCATCCTCTTGACACCCACCCTTTAGATATTTATGAGCATTGATGAGATCCCCTCTCAGTCTTCTCTTCTTCAGGCTAAACAGACCCAGGTCTCTCAGCCTTTCCTCACAACAGAGATGCTTGATTTCCTTGATCATCTTCATAGCACTCTGCTGGACTCTCTCCAGTAGTTTCTTATCTTTCTTGAACTGGGGAGACCAGAACTGGACATAGTATTCCAGATGTGGCCTCACCACAGTAGAGGAGTTAGGAGAGAATATCCTTTGCCCTCCTGGCCATGCTCTTTTTAATGCACCCCAGGATACCACTGGCCTTCTTGGCCACAAGGGCACAGTGCTGGCTCATAGTCAACTTCTTGTCCACCAGAACTCCCAGATCCCTGTCTGCAGAGCTGCCTTTCAGCAAGTCAACCCCTAATGTATAGTGGTGCATGGGATTATTCCTCCCTGGGCACACGACCCTACCCTTGCCTTTGTTGAACTTCATGAGATTCCCCTCTGCCCAACTCTCCAGCCTGTCCAGGTCTTGCTGAATGATGGCACAGCCTTCTGGTGTGTCAGCCACTCCTCCCTCCCAGTTTTGTGTCACCAGCAAACTTGCTGAGGGTACACTCTGTCCCCTCATCCAGGTCGTTGATTAATATGTTGAATAAGACTGGACTCAGTACTGACCCCTGGGGAACATCGCTAGTTACAGGCCTCCAACTGGACTCTGCACCACTGATCACAACCCTCTGAGCTTTGCCATTCAGCCAGTTCTCAGTCCACCTCACTGTCCACTCATCTAACTCACACTTCCTAAGCTTACCTATGAGGATGTTATGGGAGACAGTGTCAAAAGCATTGCTTTGCCATATAAATACATTAGATGAATAACTGTTAGAGGTTAACACTTAATCTGAAAAGTTTTTCACTTTCTTACAATTGTATCTGTAAAATGTAGTAATTCTGACTGCTGACGGGACTAGTTACTAACCTGATTTTTCAGAAAGTAAATTTTATTTTAAATATTGCCTAACTGAGCTTTATTTCACTGGTCATAAGCTTGGTATCTATGGTACACCTAATGCATTTTGCTAACCAAAAGCTTCGGTTCTAGTGTCAATTACTAGTAACAGTAGAGTAGAATATCACCACAAATTAATACTCTCTGTCAACATGATAAGTATCAAGCTGGGTTTTTCAAACAGGTCAGATTTTCTCTCATTAAAGTATGTGCAGAGAATAAGCTTTTCGAAAATGAAAGGAAAAGGCAAATCTCAATAATGTAGTTATCAGTACATCATGAATAAAAATGGCAGAAAGGGATTCTGCCTCCAGCAGATACATAATAGTATAATTAAAATCATGCACTAAGTCTGCCTCTGTAGATTTTTTTCCGCTTTTTAAAAAAATAAGTATTGCTTAGAACTGTCACAATGCCTTTGCGTTTAGTAAAGGTCAGTTGTGCACCAGTCCACTTTCTTATGGCTATTGGATGGCCTTTCAAAGGTCGCATTTGGTTCCTCTCCAGTTTTGTCTGAAAACAGGGGAAAGCTACCTATTGGCAACCAACTCCCTTATCTATTGTTTTGCTTTATCAGCAAAGTGATTTTTCTCAGCTGTAATGATGTAAAAAGATACGCAGCTAGGATGACCAGATATCTTCCTGTCAACATGTGCACTTGGTCCTGCTCTGGTAAATGGAAGGGGCTATAAGGAGGACATTAAGGTCTGAACCCGCTGTCTGTGCACACAACAATTTTCTTTTTACTGTCTCTATTCTATTGAATCTAATATTCAAGATTCAGATGATGAAAGTAACAAGTAACGTCTTTGTCTCTGGAACTTTAATCCATGCCTGCCACTATGGTGGTAACTGCTTTGCCCTGTGACACCAGACTTAAACAGACTAACTGGCACAAAAATGAAGTCATTGTGCTTGAGAACCAAGACAAGAACTCTGAAGTCATCCTTGTCTTCTGTGCTTGAATCTGAGTTTTGCTTTTTTAAGTTAGCACTAGGATAAAGCCCTAAAATTGTTATATGATGTTCTGTTGAATGTTGTTTCTGAGTAATATATTATACTTTCCTGCAATACTTTAGTATCACTGTTACCTTAAATAAATACATACTACAAAGAAAATAATTCTGATTTTTCCAAGAACCTGGTAATACTTAGAAAAGGTCAAATATGGCTCCTTTAAGCTGGCTGCTCATGTGGGTGAAAATAGCTTCTGTCTCCATGCGGTGATAGAAATCAAAAAAAATAAAGCACTTGCAGAAAGAAGCAGATTTCTTCAGACTTCTGCACTTGTCCCACAGGGAAAAACCAGAATAGAAGAGAAAAGGATGTAATATTCTTATCACGAGGCTGCATTGTGCATGTCTTTGAAATGTGAAGGAGCTTTCTGCTAATTTGAAGTCAGAATGTTGCCAAAATGGGTACTGTCAAATTAATTAAGTACAATACTTGCCAGCTTTGATGCCCAGGCAGACACTTCCAAATTTTAAGTAAAGGAGGAATCACAGGGAAATTGCCAAGGTCTCAAAACATTTTTCTTCTTAACCTCAGAAGCAATTGTCATCTCATGTCATATGTTTTTCAACTACAGTTTGCCATTTCATAGAAGAAATGACTAGTGATATCATGCATCCTTAACTATGTGACTGAGGTTTAAGCCCCAGACATAGTGAGCCAAAATAATTTTTATTGTAGAACTACTGACTCCAGTGTGTTACTTCTTGAGCCAGCAGAGGCTGAAATCACAGAGAAAGTATCTATTTTAGATCCCCTAAGAATAGAGAATGTCTCATGTAATTTAACTGTTATCACCTGCTGACTACTCAGAAATGTTTTTGGGGGATTTCAGCCTTTCTTGGCAGAAGACGCTTTTTCTTGTAGTAGTAATAACATGTCTAGGTATTTATAATATATCCAGCACCATATTACCTTGATGCTTGAATTAATTCACTAGCTAGAGTTTTCTCTTTCTTTTCTTATTTCATAATCTAAAGCAATTGAAGATATTTGGATGCTCTATCTGTGAAAGCAATCAAGGTAAATATTATAGTAACACAGGGCAAAATGCCTTTTTTTTTTTTTTAATACTCATATTTCTATTCTGAAATTTAAGGATGCCCTGACAAATGACAATGAATCTTCAAAATACTTTGGATTTGTCATTGTTGCAATTTTTCTGCTGTTCCTTGAAATTTTTATTTTAAATTGCAAACTTAAACCAGACTTGTTAGGTCATTATTGGTTGAATCACAGTATTTATCACTGAGTTGAGACAGGTGAATGAAAGAATCTGGAGATTCCATAATTCCTTACTTTTCAATAAAATATCTTTAGACTATTGAGACTGTGTGTAAAAACCAGCTCCTGTGAATCGTTCATTTGACTTATGCTTGTAGTGAGAGAGAACCAGGGGAACTGGGCTGAATCATTTATGTGTGACCATCATTTCATTTATCCTTTTTGCTGGACCCATTATTACTTACTTCCGTAAATTAGCTTAAGGTATGGTTCCCAAGTGATTTCTTTTCTTTGAACAAAACTCCTTTAAACTTCTTGATACTCATTGATGAAATAGCTAACTCTATGCTATAATGTCCTTTATTTTAATGATACATTAATTGCACTTTCTCATTAATGATACTTCTATTATACCTTTCCATACTTTCTCCTTATTATCTTGTTATCCCCTTAAGTCACAGATAATATTAAGATAAGATCCCATGGCTTCAACTGGAAAAATACATCTAAAGCCAATTTCAGGAGTCCCAGACAAGCCAGAAGGCTCTCACTCAATGAATTTAGCATTTCATAAGAAATCTGTATTTATTAATTTAATAATTAAATATAAATATTAAAATATAAGCAAATACAAACTACAGCTTAAATAAAATTTTACTTAATTGAAACAAAACATTCCAGTGTTACTGAAATAATAGTATAAATGAATCAGTTTGTCTTCTCATAAGCATTAGCCTTACCATGGAATTTTCTGATAAGCTACACTTTGGTTGCATCATTGGCAATATATGTACTAAATTTATATTCAATTATTAACTTAATATTCATGTTTTACACTAAAGACTATGAAATATTTCATTCAAATATTATTAGAAGGGAACAGAATTAAATGTATGTTTAATTAAATTCTAGCTTCTTCCTATTTATTAAGCTGTTTAAAAGATTATTTACGCCATGGTTGCTTTTTCCTATAACTTTATTTATGTTTTCCTGTACCGAGATTAAAGTATTTTAAATGCTTATATACTCTAACTTTCTGTGAATTACTCTGTTAATGAGAACAAAATGAATTAACTGCAGGCACCCATGTTGCTGTTAATAAGTTGCAACAACTAAGAACAATCAATGTTTTGTTAAAAACACATGCAGTGTTACTCTTATCAACAGTACGTTGTACGTGTCATCTAATAGCACCCACAACATCCTTTTTTTCAAGACCCAAGCAAAGGTTCAGTCCTTACATAGAAGAGCCTACAATCAAAAACAAATTTGAACAACCCCAAGCAATGGGGTGAGCACAGCTTGAGATGTAGAAGTGAAGTGAGATGACATCGTCTCCCAGCTCCCCACCCTGTATGTAAGTCCTACTCACATCTGTTTTCCAAACTGAAGTAAGAGTTATCACTCATAACTTCTTCGGTCATAGGTGTTTTTAAAAAAAAAAAACAGTTCATGGAATTAGAGGGAGATGAATGCAGGGCAAGCTGGGGGTTTTGATCAATTTGTAAACGTTGTGAACACAAGGATGAAGATGAAAGAAAAAAGAACAACTTGCAAAGAGTAATGAACTGGCGCTTTGTTAATTAACTCCTAGAAAGAACTTTTGGTTGACTGACGTGTGTGTTTTGCACAGTGGTGATGACATATTGAAATTGTACTTTGCGGGGCTTATAATTTGATAGCCTTTATGGCACTTGTATGTTTTGGGATAATATAAAAAAATGGACCTATAGTGGGACTTTGGGGAGCGGGGCATGTGGTACCTTTGCTTCTCTGTATCTGCCATCAAAGGTTAGTGCCATCCTTACAGACTTTAGAGCTGCTAGGGTCACACATCTTTCACATCGTCTGGGCCTCCTCCATGTGCCCTGTATTCCCTTGCTTTCCCAGAGGAACCACCAACAGAAGAATGAAGCAGAGACTCCATAAACGTAATTGAGATTTTAATTGGCCAGAGAAAAGCCTGAGCAGAGGTGGCAAGTTTGTTCTTAATGTAGTTGAAAGGGTTAGATTGTGGAAGCTGCAATACTCATGCCCTATTGATTTTGCAGTTATTGATGAGATATATGCATCTTTCTCTGTTGAAAGCGTACCTACCAGTATTTAATTGGATTCTTTGCTTGCTTCCTATAAAGCTTTCCAGTAGATTCTTGCCTCTTGAGGACCTTTAAGAGCTGAGATTATAAGATGGAAATGAAGACTTTCAAATATTAAAGTCTATGGAGTATATTTAAAATGTAAATGTGTTTTGCTACTTTTTATAAAATTCCCATGTCTGATTTTGTGCCATTATTCTGGTGCATGTAACTTGAGTTTTCAACTGGACTAAATGCATCTTCTTGATGATCTCTTCTGAAAAGTTATCATTTTGAGCCCTGTTCACTTGGAGTTATCACTGAACTTGTTAGCAAATTAATATCGTAAGGACAGAGAAGACGACAATGGGATGTAGAGAAAAAACAACCCAAATTTGAAAGTCGCAAAAGCTCTTGCACTGCGAAAAGCTCTCCAACATCATTTTTTAAAGCTATTTCAGAAATGTCTGCAAATGGTCACAGCATAAAAACTGAAGTTGTTACCTATTTAACCAAATCCAGCTAATCTTAATAGCAGACTTCTGAATGAGAACATCTAAGGATAGACTAGGTTCAAAACTACCATAGCATAAATACCATGTTTTCAAACCCAATCTGTTCTCCTTACAGAGTTGCTCATGTCTTGTGAATATTCAAGTGGCAGTTAATAACGGTCTATGGCGAATTTTGCAGCTGCTTGTTTGTACGACATAGTTGTGTTGTTAGGTGTCTACAGCAGCTGTAAAAAAAATAGATGCCAAAGAACAATTTTAAAAGCACAAACCAAATCTGTAAGCATAAAATATTTACATAGTGGACGCAGTAAAGTATTTCTGAAAGGATATATATATATATATATATGGAAACAATTATATATAACAATTATA
>VZSZ01009151.1:42353-84127 GCA_013398815.1 Ibidorhyncha struthersii
ACAAAGACACCGCTAGTTTTTATTTCTAGGGTCTTTTTTTTTTTTTTTTTTTTCATTTCTAAGTTTTATTTTCCTTCCTTATAGGACAGAGTGAGAAAAGGAAGGAAAAAGAAGAAATGATTAAAGAAGAGCAAGGGGTGAGGGGGTGGGGGGGTTGTTTCCAGATAGGAAAAGGTCTCGTTTAGTGGGATCTTTTCTCCTAAATTCACACAGCTCTCTGATGATAGTGAGGTAGTTAGCAATGCTTATCCATCATGTCTCAATAACTCAGGGAGGAACCAAACAGGCCAAAATACATTTTCAGTATTCCCTGAATTGATTTACACTTGCAGCTTGTTTGCTTTCTTTTTAAAATCCAAAAATAGCAGGATACATTTAATTCCCTAAATGCAGTCTTTAGAGTGTACCTGAGGCAACGCATGTTTTATCTAATATATTAGCCAGAAAGCTGTCGTTGCAGTGATGAATTTCTTTTAGTTTTTTTCACTTCAGACTATAGCTGTTTTGTGCATCTGTGCCCAAATTGCATAGGCACAGCAGCACCTTACATACTAGTTATATTGAACATGATAATATCCTGACATGCAGTAGTCAACAAAAAGATAAGTCATTAACCTTGCAGTGATACTTAGAAAAAGATAATAGTTCTTGGTCTAACATTTGAGTATATAAATACATTTCCAACTCTTTTTTAGAAGGTTGTTAGTGCTGAATAATTTGTTTATACAGAGAGTGATTTGCACCCTTAGACTTGTTCTCAGCCACATATTTCAGTGTAAAATCCACCACCAGAACAACCCTGAAAGGTTTATAATTGTACCTATTTGAAAGCATATGAACTGAGATACAGAAAGGTTGTGACATGCCCAAGATTATGCAAGTCAGTCTGAAGAGCAAGAACAGAACTCAACTGCTAACACAGTCAGCCCTGTCTCTCATTTTCTTCCCTGCTGTGTCCCAGCTGTCCTAATATTTGAGATAAATTGGCGCCTGGAAGAAACCCAGGGAGCTCAAACTGAATGTGAATGAGATGTGGTAGATATAGAGAGGGAAAATAGTTTGAGGAGCAAGCTGAAATTATGGCTTTATTTTCAACTGAGGAAAGTCATCTTTTGAATCTTGCGATAATGTCTTAATTTTTCATTGATTATTTGGAAAGCAAAACAAAGCATCTAGAGGAATACTTTTGTGAGCTCTTAGCTGAGTGATGGAGCTTTGTCTTCTGTTTTTCTGATAAGACTTTCTTAAAGTCCACAGCTGGAACAGCACCAAAAATTGTCATGAAGATTAGCAGGAAATGCAAAATCTCTCTGCCTCATGTAATATTCCCTCTCCTCAGAGGACAGAGCTGTTTAACCACACCTGCAGTAAGACTTGGGAAAATGGATGCTTCACTGCAGCTTCACAGGAAAGCTGTTGTCATCATCTTCAGGAACAGCCATGGATCCAGCAAATCAGCCCTACTTCTGGGAGGTGCCCTTAACGAAGACGTTAAGCAGCACCAGTCCCAATACCAACCCCTGAGGAATGCCACTTGTCACTGGTCTTCACTGGGACATGGAGCTGTTGACTACAACTCTTTGAGTGCAACCATCCTTCCAATTCTTTATCCACTGAGTGGTCCATCCATGTCTCTCCAATTTAGAAACAAGGATGTCTACTGGCTTGTAGTTCCTTGGGTCTTCCTTCTTTAAAAATGGGGATTATGTTCCCCCTTTTCCAGTCAGCCAGAACTACAATGGACTGCCACAACTTCTCAAATATGATGGATAGTGGCTTAGCAACTTCATCCGCCAGCTCCCTCAGGACTCATGGATGCATCGCATCAGGTCCCATAGACTTAGGTACCTTCAGGTTCCTTAGATGGTCTTGAACCTTAGATGGCCTTCTCCTACAATGGGCTGTTTCTCATTCTCCCAGTCCCTGCCTTTGCCTTCTGTGACTTGGGTGGTGTAGCTAGAGCCCTTGCCAGTGGATGCTGAGGCAAAAAAGTCATTGAGTACCTCAGCTTTGTCCATATCCTGTGTGACCCAGAATCCCGTTTCCTTTTGGAGAGGGCCCACATTTTCCCTAGTCTTCCTTTTATCACTGACATACCTGCAGAAGCTTTTCTTGTCACTCTTGATGTCTCTGGTCAGATTTAACTCTATCTGGGCATTAGCTTTCCTAACCTGATCCCTGGCTGCTCAGACAATTTCTCTGTTTCCTCCCAGGCTACCTGTCCTTGCTTCCACCCTCTGTAGGCCTCCTTTTGTGTTTGAGCATTTTCTAAATACAAGTAGTAGCTACCACAAGTCTCACTAGCAAAGTACTTTGCCTCATCTCCTTGCTGTGGACCATAAGAAGCCTTATGCTCCTTGGAGAGGTACTAATCAAATAAGGGTGCATGTACGCTTATATACAGCTAGCAGTATAACATAGACCTGAGACTTGACGCTGCTTGGATAACCCACAAGAGCTCTCCTTTGAATAAGCTTGTTCAAAGAAAACTTCCAAGCTGTTCAAAAAAAGCTTTATCTATCACTACTGAAGTTAACAGAAATTTTGCAGTGAGCTTCACCTGGACCAACAGCTGACTTCCAGCCCAAAAAAAGTGTGAGGCAGGTGTGCTCTATAATGCACCCAGCAGTCTGGCTTCTAGAGGGTGCATCACAAGTCCATCCTTGCTGGAGTCTTCAGTTTCTTTCCAACTGAAAAAAAAAAAAAGGAGGGGAGAGGAAAATGGGGATAGAGTATGGTCCTCTGACAGGATGCAGTAAGGACACACCTCAACGTATGCATGGACTCAGCAACTGGTAAGTGTTCCCATGTCCTGCAGTTTAGGAGTAACAACAAGGAAGAATCTAAGGGAGAAAATTCACAGAGGAATCTACAGTTTGAATTTACCAAGCAGAGTATTAATGATTTCAGCTGTGGACATGAATTTTGAATACTACAAGTAGGTTTTCGTTCCATCTCTGTGTGCATGAAACCTTCTTGCATGTTATGATTTTCTGTTGAAAATATAAGATTGGTAGTCATTGGTAGTGGAGAGTAAGAAACGTTCCTGCTTCTGAGGCCTGAAATCAGACTTCATTTTATAACATTGTAATTTATTTATAATATTGTAATTTGCTAAACTTCTGAATGCTTAAACTGGTAAAAAGGGAGGAATATATTGGTGATGAACTAGCAGTAATTTAGTCTTCTCTGAAGGCAGTAAGTTTTAATGAAAATGGAGTAGTATTAACTGTAGGGTTAAAACAGCATAAAGAAGTATTAGATAGAATAAGTAGAGACTTAATAGTGTGACTGCAACAGCCAGGACAGTACTATAAATAAAGCAAGCCAACAAGTCAAAATGTTGACAATATATCAGAGCTCTATAAATTGTTCTACTCAATAAATAGATTGACTTGCTAAATAAAATACTATTATTACATCATCCCTGCTTCATCTTTGGTTTCTGCTCTTCCCACTTAGAAATTAATTGCTACCTTGGGTTAAGATTTGTAGCGTCACTGACAATTGTAAAGAGTCATTGCAAAGACTAAGGAGATCTAGTAACAGGTGTTATGACCTAGCGTTTAAGAAATGTTTTCCTTCTTTCATGCAAATAATCTTGCACAACCATTATTTGTGTGGGGCCATGGGTTTTTCATTTGACTTTGATACTTATAAAATTATTGTTTTAAAGCTCCTGTCATGTTAGAAAAAAGTTATGCATGAGGAAAGCAACAATCTGTAGGCTTCAGATAAAAAGTAGTAATATGCAGGTAATGACAATGTTAAGCAGCTGCACTATCCTGTCAAATACAGTCACACAATTGCAATTATGCTTGAGTCGTAGCGTGATATGTGTTTGTTGCCTAGTCATTGTTATGTGAGTTTAACTTCTACACAAGGTCTGCAGTGGTGCACCCTCTTTGAATGCTACTGAAAACAAACCAGAATGTAATAAACTGTGGACAGTAGAATTAGAGCTTCAGAGAGGAGAATTCATCGTCATTTCTCTTGATTCATTTAACTGACAACTTGGAGAAAGAAAACAGATTGAAGGCTAGTGAGAAGCTGTAACTACGTGAAATTTAGCTGGAAATTCAGGAGGAAGCTATGCTGTAAGGGTTTATACAAGTCTCTGAGAAAGGATCAGACAGCCAAAATGGAACTTAAAGAACAAGTTATCATGATCCATTAACATTACTTTGTTTTCACAAATATCACAGCTAACATATTACTTTAAAATAAACTTAAAAGTATACTGTAAGTTGTTGATAAATGCAAGTAAGGTGAAATAGAACTGTTCGGGAACTGGTGCAAAAATACAAAATTATATTCTACTTCTCTTGGTCGATAGAGATCTAGTTGAATGAAACAAACTCCATCAAACTTCCAAATGCATGTATTAAGAGAAAAAGAAATTTCTCCATAATGGTCTAACAGGGTATTCTTACAATTGCAAATAAAAAAAAATATATTATTTTTTTAAAGACGTGTAATTTATTTTGTTCTTATTTGAAAAATCCAGTTTTACAACTCTTTTTTTTTGCTTTTTCAAGAAGGCTGAAGCAAAGGAAATACTTTTAAATAACAGTTTTACTCTTAAAATACATGAATACTTAGTTTTATTGCTGAAGAGTAAGTTATGGCATTTAAAATTATCTTAACATCCATAAAGTTTCACAAGATGTAAACACCTGCATTTATTTTTCTAATAGATGATATTTTCAGTATTTTTTGCAGTTGCTTCAGTGGTGCACTGTTAGTTTTCAGTAAAAAAAACATGGCATAATAAAGTCTTCTACATTATGTCATAATTTTTATTTCTTTTAATTGTTAGCAATAAACTGGTTAGCATTACATGAGAGAGTGAAAACCCTTCCATAAATGTACACAGATTCTCTCTACCTCTTTTCTCTAGATAAAATCTTTGCCACCATACAGCTGAATTTTCAGAACTGGGATATCAAACATGTTTGATACCTGAGAGCTGTACACAATGTAATTAAAGTCATTAATAACTGGCATCTTTTGGAAAGGCATGCGCTTGGAAATGACATTTTGTTCATGGGAAAACTTCTAAATTAATGTAATGATTGTGCAAACAGTCGTATACTCCTGCTACAAAGATCTGTTTTTTTCTCATTTTCCCCCTTCTTATGGTTTGTGGGGCAGGAGGTTATTGTTGGTTTTTTGGTTTTCAATTTGTCAACAGAAAAAAACTACTAGCATTTTTGCTTCTCATTCCAAGGCAGGAGGAGTAATGGAAATTTTTTAAGCAACATGACTGAATTTCATTTTCCAGTTTACCATAAAAGCCATCACTGAGGTTATGGTCTTCCTCAAAACAAATCCTTTTACTGTTATTTTGCAATGCTCCCAGTGAAACTGTAAACAACAAGTAAGTCCCATGTCTTACGTAGATTTAATTGGTGAATCAAACCAGGCTGTACAGCTTGTCACATTAAGTTATATTTTGGATTAATATTCCCTTGCGTAATCGGACATTTGTGTATTTGGTGTTTTTAAGGCTGAGTTTTCATACAAGTCTACATGTCCTTTGGCATCTGTGTGGGAGGTGAGGTTTCACAAGGGACCTGGAATATACCTATTGAAATGAACGTTGTAAAATATTGAAGTGACAGGTTTTGTTTGAGGGTGGTGAGGCAATTTTAACAATAGAGTTAACAAAGGAAATACATGTGGTTTGCTAGCTCAGAACCTTATTAATAATAACAAATCTATTATTTTACTGCTTTGTGCTTGTATAAAAATAGAGAGGAGTGCCTAGACTCTCAGACAGACTGGGCTTGAGACGTCAAGAAAACCTTCTCAATAGCAATGAAATATAGGAAATTAATATTAGAAGTTAAAGCTTTTGGGAAAATAATACTTTTAAAAATATTTGCAGAAAGTTTTATCAAGTTTTGAAGTGTATGTAGCTAAAGGACAAGGCAACAACTGAGAACAGGCCTTGTGTTCTACGAGCAAGCATGCAATTAATGCCGTTCAATCCTGCTTTGCAATAAGGTTCAAAGTATTTTAAGTTTCTAGCAGAAGGTACCATGACCTGATGTGAACAATAATTTAGGAGAACTGGTCACAGTGATCATTTAGTATCAATGTAAACAGACTTTCTGTTCACGAATCATTTATAAACAGTGTAATGATTTCAGAACTGTCAGCCTAAGGGGAGTGTGGCTGAGAGGGAGGAGGTGACAAGCTGTCATTTGGCTATTCAGTGTTTGCTATTGGCACATCATTATGTACTGTCAGTCACCTAAACCTCATGTCATTGTTCTGCTTACTAATTTATTGTAAAAAGAAGTTTTGCAACTAAAGCATGATGAAAACTCCTATTGCCATAGGGACTGTGTGTTTCATGTGGCAGTATGGATATTTTTACTTAACAGCAGATTTTTTTTTTATTAAAACACTTATGCAAGCAGCAATCCATTCACTCTAATGCGTTCAAATAGCAATAAATAAAGGTGATAAATAAATCAAAAACTGCCATGTGGTTATCAAAGAAGTTTTATTTTTTAGTGTTCCGCTCTACTTAAGGGTTACCAATCAAAGTTTTGCGATTGATTTGTCCTGTGTCACTGATAAATTGTTTATGACTCAAATTTCAGAAGTGCTGTGCAAATTAAACTACAGCTCCTATAGACTTGGCAAGCTGTGTACACTCAACTTCACTGAGCCTCCCCTGTCTCCTAACTGTATCTGTAAAATGAAGGTAATAATTCTTAACTTTCCTAGAGGTTGTCATAATGAATAAGCTATTAATATTATATGCAGATATAAGAATGTGTAAATCTACCTAGGCACTGGATTTTGGGAAGGAAAATTTTGGGGAAGGAAAGAAAAAATCTCCAATGTAGTATCTTTTTAAATGTACCTTCTCGGTTCAGTAGACAAGACACTATACAAAGTATTTCAGAGATACAGCAGAGTAATTGAGGTACAGAATTTAAGTACTTCAGTTTTGATAAACTGAAAGTGTTCCAAATGGTGGTATTAATGGTTTTGCTTGTCTCTTTTACTCTCTGTGCACAGTCAAAAGCTGAAGATGACCACTGTTTTCCTATGACAGAGAATGGGATAAAGCTGAGTCAGATACAGCTATTATACAAAACATTTTTGTGGTCTTTACTGTATCTCTGGCTTCTTCTCCATCCTGTGCTTGCAGAAGGGATGCTCAGACTATTTGACATGTGGATGAATCATGTATCAAGTGTGATAAAAGCTTTGAACACACCATTGAACTTTCACAAACTTCTTTTATTTGCTTAAATTTTAACTTATGTTTGGATTTCCTTAGGAAACTGAGCTGTACTATTTTGTCTTCTCAACTACACTTGGCATTTTTCTCTATGTGTCTAATTCAGTGCTCAAATCGTTCTTCAAGCACTGGTCAGAACTAGCACTGCCTATAGTAACACCCATCCCTTCAAAGATGAACGGATTACAATTCAATAGTGTGTATTCTTTCAGTGAAGTAGCACGATGATATTAAGCAATTATTGTGCTTTCTGCTTCGGCTTTTTTTTCTTCTTTTTTTCTTCTTAACTGTAGTGGCTATTAAGTCACCACAGAAAGCTGAGTCACCCACCTTGAATGGTGCTGGGGATCTCTGTGAAGAACTTGTGTTGTTTTGGTAGACTTAAATCAAAGAACAAAGAAGCACATGTACCTAAGTTCTCACTGTCTCAATTTCATACTGGATATAGACTGTCATATGGAATTTGTTCATATGAACAGGTGTGTTGAGTTGTTGATAGATCCTCGAATAAAACAGAATGTAAAATTGTGGCTGTTTACAGACAACTACTTTCTGTAGGGAAGGATAGGCTTGTCATGGAGCTAGGTAACCACATAACTTCTGAATTTCAGTTCCCCTTTTTGTAAGTCTGTGAAATACTACTTCTTAAAGCTACTCTCTTGGCTGCTTTTGTGGTTTATTCCCTTCTGAGAACCACGGGGTATGACTGTTGACATTGCTGCTGCTGCACTCTCTTAGGGCAGTGATCACTTGACATCATCTGAGAATGGACCCTGTGACCATGTAGTCTTAACGTTTTCCTACTGAAAATCAATCAACTGTGTTCTAACTTTCACACTGTAAACTCTGTTACGGGTAGAATGATGGATGACTTCTCGTTACACAGACAATTAAATATTTTACCCTGAGGCAAATCTTCGTGTTGACATTCTTAATACAATTCAAGGTGTTTTTGTGACCTTTAAAGCTCTGGATAGACCACAACTCTGTTACTGCAGCTGAGATAAGCTGGAAGAAAACTCATGTCTGCGTCTCAGTTTGAGCGTGCCATTCAGAGGACTGCCTCTGGAATCTGCCTCCTTTGGCAGTTTATCAGAACTCGTGTCTAGTGACCTTCAGCTTAAAAAAAATAAATCAAATGTTAAACATTAAAAAGAAAGCAAGCCATATCTACTTTTTCTTCTTATCTGTTTAGCTCAACTCTTGTCTGCCATAACAAAGGACAGAGCTGATATTAATATAAATACAAAGGGCCTTCTCTCTTTGGATTATTTCTTTTGCATGGCTTTTCAAAACTGAACTTGTTTCACAGAATAAGGCACCACAAAATATTTTAGATTCTCTACACAAGATAATGTTAATTAACTTGTTTTCTCAGTAGCTTTGTATTTTTCTTCCAGTGCCTGAATATGTTTATTCTCTTGTTTTCCCCATAGGAGACTACCACATATATTTTAATATATTGTATTATTAGTGTCATTCAGAATGTCTGTCTTAAATAGCACTAGAAAAGACATTGTTCTTGCTTTCCCAGGGAATAAGGTTAGTGAATACTGCATGCCAATAATTAATGAATGACCAAGTTACTTCATTGCTTCTGGGAATGTTGACAATTTCATTTGTATTTTTTACTCCAAGTTTAACATATTTATTGCTAGAGTTTCAGTGGTCAAAATGTTCAAACATCAGAGAAAAGAAGCATGAGACCATCGCAACAAACCTCATAGTAAATCTTTGTAACGTATGCACTTTTGAAGACATGCATCAAGAGCAGATAATACCGTGTAAGTCTTAGGACCCAAAGGAGCTCTTACCCAAACTGTTAAACTGTCAACTGCTTTGTGGCCCTCAGTTTGCATGCATTAAATGTTTTAAGGCTATTGGAAAAGGTCAGAATCCTTAAAAAAACTCCAACAAACAAAACAGCAGATTTATCTCCTTCTTAAAAAAGTAGAAGGATGATAAAGGAGGGTTTCTTCTGTCCTTGGGGCTTTGGAAAAACTCTAAGGATACAGCACATTTATAGTAATAAGATCCTGAAGCTTTTTATACAGTCAAATCACCTCTTGCCTTTGACAGTGGTCCCTCAAAAGCTACTTCAGCTTCCTCTGAGTCAGTGGAAAACCTTCTAGTGATTTCAAGAGAATTGGATGAGCTTTTAAATGCAGTTATCCAGCTGCACAATTAACAGCCAGAAAAGCACATTCTATAAATTATTTTGCTATTTAGGGATACATTTAGCATGTCCTAGCAATATCAATTAACTGGGAGAAGAATGACTCATCCAAGCCTTCTCCAAATCCATTAAGTCAATATCTGACTCACTTTTTGTGGTATGAAAAATGGTCTGTTCACTAAATTCACTCTGGATTTTTATCAGATCATCCAAACTGTATTAAACCGACCTGCAATTGAGGCAAAAAAATTGTAGCCAGAAAGTGCTGAGTTACAGTAGAAAAACAACAGGGGTTAACCTGCCATACTGCTAGATTTTGCCATTTGGCTGAAGACACCTTGGCCCTAAACAGCATGGGAGCTTTAGGAGGATCCCTGAGGGCTGGGTCATGCAGCACTACCTGCAAGGCACCGCTGCTGGAGATGCAGGATGCTTGTCCTCACAGCCAGGCCCCTCAGCCCCTCTCCGACAGTTCATCGCAGTGATGGGTTCATGGGCTGTTTCCAAATTCCTAGCAGCAATGTCCCTGTGCTCCCTTTGAGGAAAACTCTTTTTGTAGCCCACAAGTTGGGAGACATCTGGATGCCTTTTTCTTGCTGTTTAGATGGGTAAAGAATAGCTCGTTATCTTATGTCAGGGGGTTTCTGGGGATGAGTTTAAGAAAGCAAGTGGTCAGGGAGAATGAACTTGCTGCAGCACGGCTTTTGGAGAGGGGACAATAGTGGAGGACAGACTGGAGGCAAGTTTTTAACACGTGGCTGAGGAAACAACTTTTAACGTCGGTCCAACCAAACCAGTTCCTTAAAACCTGAAATGGTTTCAGTACAGTCCTTATCCTCCCAGTTTCATGTTATGCTTGGAGAATGTGATGATGGGTTGACTATATTTTATGCTTTCAAATAATTGAGTGCACAAACAATGTAACATTGGTGTCAAAAACATTCAGAGGCACTGTTTTGTTGGTCAACTGAAAGGTGATTGTTAAAGAAGTCGGTTTACAGATCATAATTCACTGAAATTGATCTATAAGGCAGCACTTTAATAAATGAAATGTACAGCCAAAATGAAGTGAAACTATAAGGATGCCTAAAATCATTCACTACGTACTATGATAATGCTCAAATGGGAGTCTTAACCATTTAACCAAAGCTTAACCAAGTTTTTACTTTATCACAAACTGTTTGTAATTCTAACTTATTTCAAAGAACAACATTTCTTCTTTGGTCCAAGTACAGATTTCATGTTACACAGGAAAATAGTATACAGGCTCTCACTTTCATTTGTGGTTCTTTCTTTCACAAAACTTTCCTATGCTTTTATCATCTTCCTTTTACTCTGTAGAAACTTTATCTTTTGTGATCATTTAGGTCTAATATTCTATTTCAGCCACCACCTTTTCACATATTTCTTAGACAACTATTTCTTTCCTATATGTGCTAGAAAAAAAATACATTTTATTTTCTACATTTGTGATCATATGCGATCTTATTGAAGAATGCTTTTATTTTACTGATTTGATAGAGCAAGCCCACAGTTTTTGGCAAAGGCTACTTGGCCCCGTTTTCAGAGGTTGCTCTTCCTGGGCAATCATGCGTCTGTTTTCCTGGCTCCCTGGACTACTTACATCACTAATTATACCACTTATATTTCCCTTATATCAGTAAGGAAAATGCGAGAGCAACTTAGAAGAACAACTGTCTGAATAGTCAGAAAAGGCCACGTGCTGCTTTTTGGTCTGTTCTGTTTTGATTTACTTTTGGAAACAAATAATAGCTTAAGAAAGGTTTATGTCTGGATCATAGGAAACAGGGGGTCTAAGAACTCAAGAAAGACTCTTCCTGCTACTGTACCCCTCTCCTTCCTATATACGAAACAGAAGTTTATCTAGCCCCTTCAAGAAAATCTTCGATGATATAGATTTTACACTCTTTCAGGGCAAAAATTCAGTGCTTTAGTATCTAATCTTTGAAAAGATTTTTCTGATGTGTAGAGTCTTTTTTTGCTGTAATTTCTTTATTATGGACTTGAAGAACCAACTATTTGCTTCCTTTGCACCTCTGAAAGCAACTTTTGCACATCTGAAAATAGATATAATGTTTCCTCTCTTTTTCTTCCCCCCCCTACCCCACCCCGTTAGCTAAATGACACCCTTCGATCAGTATTTGTTAATATCCTTACTGGTTTCCTCCGAATTCATTCTTATGGGTCTACTTTTTCTTGGCTTTTGGAGTCCAGAAGCCTACAACATTTTTATCTACTCCAATTCTATTTCATGCTCTGAGATCCTACCAATGCAAAACAAAGTACTATTAATAAAAGTTTACATAGCTGATAGCCTATGCTTTTTTATTGTCCCCGGTTTCCCTTTTCTCAAGTAGCCTGAGATTGTTAATAATTAATTGCAACTACAACTCCTTAGCTTCTTTCCTAGAAAGCTAGTATCTGACATCTTATACTTAAGTACCATATTCTTTCAGCTGAAGACTGAAACTGTTTTTTTTTTATACTTCCATTATTTTTTATTTTCTTTACAGACCACTTCTTCAGTTTGCCAAGATCATCTTGAATTCTAACCCCAGTCCCAAAAATCTTGCAATCCCTGTGATGGTGTGCGCTCTGAGGTCCATCAAAAGAGCAGTTAACTTGGGATCAGGTTCATTCCAACTTGGTATGGAAGGCAGCATCCCCTCAAAATGCCACCAAATGCCCTGAAATTGAGGTCGTAGTGTGTATAATATGAAGATGAGGAAATTCATTCTTTGCCTTTGAGCAGAGCAATTCACAGTCTGTCTGTCTAGCAGCAGTAGCATTATGCTCAGGCTGACCATTAGCTGATCTATAATAAAGTGTGGTTCAGTATGCAGTTCATTTCCATAAGAAGCAGGACAGGTACGTGTGAAGCATTATATATTTTTTTGTGTGTTAATATATGCATGTACCTATGTGTATGTGTATTAATACACAGTTTGGTCTCCAGCTCGTTAAAACTCGGTAGAAGCCTGCAGCATAGCATTTTCCTGGGAGCTAGTATGAAGGTGGCACATATCTTGGTCTGCCTACCACTTTATTGTTTGGCAAGCAGAGAAATATGAATGTAAGCCATAAATTGGTCTGTTAACATTTCTATGAGAATAACCTCCAACTGCTGCAAAACAGATTCTGTTTGTAAACAGAACTCGCTACTGTTTGGATGCAGATTACTTCTAGTCCCTCTGCTCTCTCCCTTTTTTCGTGTTGTATTTCATTGTTAAAGAACTGTGAGTGCTGAAACTCACAGCCTACTTAAGCAACATTTAAACGCCAGCCTTTCTGTGTGCGCTATATTTTTCCTTATGTAATACATACTATGAACACAGAAAATTCAGTACTGTACCAGACATCTTGGCTTTTAGGTTTATGATAAAGTCAGTGAGTAATGCATCAAAACAAAACTAAATAATATTATTTCACTTTAACATATACATTCTATATCCACTAAAAAGACCACACTAGGTCCTGAACTATGAATATTTCACATTATAATCATTGTAACGTCTTACTTGCCTTGGCAGGATTAAAGTACTGGCGGAATCCCATTCTGAATCAGTTTCAGAGTTAAAAAAAAAACTTTTAAGCTTGAAATGAGAACACTCTCATAATTTGATCTTTTTAAATCAAAAATCTAAACCTAAAATGCTTCTCCTTGAGAAAACATAAGGTAAAAAAAATAATCCTTTTTCTTTAATCACCCTTGGTTCCAAGGTGGTGCTTTCAAGATTTCTGGAAACTAATACAATACTTTTTTTTTTTTTTTTGGTAATATACTGTAATTATGAAAGATAAGGACGTAAAAACTGCTTGGAAAGATGTCTCCAGGAAAGATGTTTTAATCCAGCTGGAAGAGAAATCTGGTGCTATGCTTAGAGGATGAAACTTTTAAGTGTCTTAAAAGAAAGTGGAACTGGATTTCTGTGATTAATGTTTGTTCTGCCCCCTTGTGGTTATGGAGTCCAGTAGGGCATAGGTATGATTGTGTATTTTTAAAATATTTGTGCCGGTTCAAAAGAGATGCCTTTTGTATAGTTCAAGTGATGTACTTTTCCCAGAATCTGTGTAGACCAAGAACACAAGGAAAAAAGTTCTAATAGATATGAAACTTCGCATATCAATGGATAGATGAATGGTTATAATTCAAAGTAGTTTTCCAAAAGGATGTGTTTTTAGGTTGCGAAAGGAAGCACAGAAACTTTAAATATCAGGAATAATCTATTCAGAAATTAATACTAATGGAAACAAGGCAGAAATAAAGAATAATTTCAACTTTAAGCACAGCTTTTCCACTGTGGTTTTACTGCTGCAACTCAGTAGCAGGGATACTTTTCTTTCCCACAAGAAAAAAAACAATTACCTTTGCAGTTTAATTCACCCAAAGCCAAAATTCATAATGTAATTCTATTATGTTTGCAAGAGTGTACCTCTATATGCCAAGTTTTCACTTAGACAGACAGAAATATTTCACATAATTTTGTAAAGGTCCTAGAGTTAGTTTGTCACAGATTAATTCTTAGACAGCAGGTCAGATTTTTAAATCAAGAGACAATGTAGCAGACAAAGTCAGTGACTCTCCTGTCAATGATGACTTATTGTCATTTAAAAACTAAGAATTAGCTGGTGTTACAGAGAAATTTTCTTAGCCTTTTCTGGTTTCTGCTTCACAGAGAAGAAAAGGTAATATTACTACTTAATTTACCTTCAAACTTTCACTAGAAAAGATATTAAAATACTTTTATTTCATAGGGTAATAATTGTTCAATTACAGTTTACAGGACCAATCATTAAATGGTATTCTTTAAATTTTTGTTTGAAGTAATAAAGTAAATAGTTTTATTAGTCTTCAAGATTTCCCAAAACTCTGCCCCATTGCCCCCCAAATCCACATTTTCTTTCAATACAGCTNCCCTCCCACTGTAATGGCCCTTGGAGGCAGCTTATGATGTCGTGAGGCACCAAGGCTTTGGGGAGATTTGGAAATGTGTCTCTGTATCTTCTACTAGTGATTTTTAATACACTGTCTAATATTAGTGAACTTTCATAAAGATAGGTAGCAGGCCAACAGAGTAAACATAACTCAAAGAGTCACAAGTTCACTGTTAATAGCTTTTATTAGCCCAAATGCTAACAAGATATTTTACATAACATCAAAGGAAGTCTGCTACTAATGGAAATAGCACTCTTACTGGCACCGAAGTACTCTGTGGGAGATTATAAAGTACATGCAGAAACAGCAGAAAATGTTAGTCTGTCCCAGTTAAATAGTTAATTGTTTAGGAAATGTGAACATGTTGGAAATGAGACCTCAACAGTTCTTTATCTCATGGGGAATGTAATTTCCTATCCATCAGCTGCACCTCAGATAATTCATGTTTGTTAAAATAGTGTTCCTTGGAATAACTCTGCAGATAAATCACATTGATGGGTAACTTGCAAAGAATCTGGAGAAGGGGATAAGGGACATTTGGAAAGAAGTGGGGTCTAGAGATATTTGTGTAGCACAAATACATTTATAATAAGAACTGCTGCTGAACTGGGGGCGGGGAGAGTAATTTATGGGTTATACGTGTTATGATACATTACTTTTTCATTTTTCCCACAGAAAGTGAGTTGAGGTTATGAGGTTTTATAACCACTGCAACTATTGGGCTGCTGTGAGGCTTATGAACCAGCTGTACAACTTTCTTCTCTTCTTTTCTAATTACTCATCTGCCACCATAGAGCATAATGGTGCCAGGCTTTTTACAGAGCATGTAGTTATTTGTAGAGTTTTGTATTCATCTAATCTAATGCATTTCTGATGAACTCTTCACTGTGAAATTGGTGCTTTCTTGAATATGAAAAGAGTAAATCCTTGGAATTCCTGCCTGCTTTTCAGACTAAACTGAGACTATGTGCCATTAAACATTTGTATTCATGAATATTTAAGCATATTTGGTTTTGTATTGATTTTGTGCAATGCCTTTGGGTGTTCCCTAGCAGGACTCCCTATGAAAACCTAAGCAAGTTAGTGACTTATGGGGGGGGGGCAAGGCTTGAGAAATCCATAAATATGTATTTACATAAGTAAAGGATATAGTCAGTGTGTTAACATTTCATTTCCTTGCTGTGCTTCCATTCTGTGTCAAAATTTTAATGTTAAACGAGTAATAGAGTTCTTTTTTTCGTCTTCTTGAACAGTCTGATATACTCAAAGATATCTAATGTTCTACACTGCATACAATACATACTCTTCTTACTATTTTAAATCCTCTCTTCCCAGGCTATCAGTATTTTTTTGCTTTTTTTTTTCTTCAATAATTCATCTGCTATTTTTATCATGCATTAACCTTGTAAGATGTTTTAACAGATGTCTGTACAATAGCAAGTACCATAGACTCCCAACTTGCTTGGCTAGAATTGGGGATTGGCAAGCAGCTTCTTCTTCTAGTATTGAGATAAAGTTATGTAGCTAGCTCTGTGTTATGCTTCCCTTTTCATTTGGAATATATAGCTTATATTCATCTCTTTGTTGTTATATAGGATAAAGTGATTACTTTCCTATTCTTGAAAAGTTTTGGTGAAACATACAATATTATTTATAGGTGTGAGATCACAAGATATTCTGGGGCCTGTATGCTCTGTGCGTATTTTAAGTGTACTAATTTACTAGCATGTTTCCTTTGGTTAACACAGAGCCTTCACTGATGTGCTGGGTGGATTCAGCAAAACATTTTAACAGATGGTAAAATGGAGGGTTGCCCTCTGGTGTCACTCACTGTATGTGATGAGTGCTTAGCTGCATCTTGGCATCGCATAACAGATGCTCTAGAAACAGCTGGCAAGAAAGAATCAGTGAAACAAAGAAACATTGCAATGGTATATGGCACTTCCTTGATTAGTAGGGGCTATTGGCATGCAGCATCCAGATGATGATATGTATTTAAGCACATCATTCTGAAGTCTCTATCCTCTGCAGCATAAACTCAGATGGGTCTCAGAAGATAGCTCCACCAGCTCCATTGCTTGACAATAGAAGTGATGGAAACTATTTTTAGGAGGTTGAACTGTCAGCGGTGTCACCAGCTACCATATACAATCTCTCCCCAGGTAGCATACCAGAAAATCTCTGAATCCAACTTTCTCTGTGAAGGTTCTCTGCACTATTTTACATTTTGGAACAATAACAGCTGCTTCTTCTTGGGGGGAAAGATAATAGTCTTCACTACTGAAGGAAAATATTGAATAGTTTGGAAAACATGGAATTGTTTATTTTTACAGCTTGTCTACACCGATGTTACTGAGAAGTTTATCTTTTACATGTTCAAAAGAGGGACCAAGAGAATCAGAGTCAGATTCACATTCTAAACACTGAGGAAATCTGTTCAGCTCTTTTTGCTAGAATAATCTGTTGAGAAACGTCACATGGTCTTTCCTACAAGGAGCAGAGAATGATTCAGTGCAAGTTACATGAGTTTGAACAGTAATAAGCAAAGACTATCTTCATTTCCAAATACTTTCAGACCTATCCTTATCCTTGAAATCTAGCTGTTTCCCAAAACTAAAGTTTTAACAAGCAGAATTTGATATTACAGTACCTTTTATTGGCGTGTCACTTTTACTGAATTTCCTGGGCCTAGTGCTGTATTTATGTCTAACGGTTGATGATGCAACAGTAGAGAAGTCAAATTTTCTTAGCCAGCCATGAGAACCATATCCCTTGTTTGAAATCAGTATTTTCTCAGCTATATCACACTATCCACATTATGCTGCTGCTACAAGGTTAAGCAAGAATCACAATTTATGACTTCAACCATCTCTCTTCAGACTCAGCTATGACGACTGAACATCCAGTTCAAATCTTATTGAACTGCAATGATCCCAAAGTATGAGGCTGCTTAGCGCACAGCAGCTAAAGCGTCTGATGACTATTTTAATCCTATCTGCAGCTAAGATAAAAATGGTCCTTACCTCCTTAGATGCACATCATCTCTACCACTTACTTAACAAAATTTCAGAATTTGCATAATTCCTATTTCTTGTCCTTTCTTAATTGTTTCTCTTGTTATAGTGCACTGTCCTTACTCAGATCATAAAGGTATTATCACTTAAAATAGAGCAACTGCTTTTTTATTATGGACTTTCAATGTTTTAACTGTAAATAAAACTCTCCAGAAAAGCTGGGAAGAGTGTTTCTTAGGGACTATATACAGCACTAAATCTAATGGGTATAGGTTGTCATCAGCTGATGACTTAACTCAGTAAATACACACTGACTCGGTGCATTAATATTTGCAAAGTCAGGGCCTTACATTTGAAAGGGTCTTGCAGATGTAGGATTATGAAACTCTACTCATTAGTTTCCTGAGAGCTTGAAACATGTTCACCTTTTATAATGTATTTTAAACTCCATTAAAAATAAAGTGCTGTGAGCAACAGTCTAGGAAGTACTCCTGCTTTGGCAGGGAGACTAGCAAAGTAATCTAATAGGCTTTCTTCATCAGTAATCTCTGTGATTCAGTTCACTGTGCTAATGTGGCTAATTATATAATTTTAAACTAATTAAACCTGTAAACATTCTCTTCTCAATGAGCTTATATGCTTATGTACTCTCTGACAAATTAAACAGGCTATTGATAATATGAACCAACTACTTAAGTAAAATCCATACTTATATGTTTTGTTCAATGATTTCATCAGTAGTTCTTGAAATCAATCAGAAATTTACATTAAAATTTCAGGTTTTGAAAAGAAGGACACCTTTTTCTCTTTCTGAAGTTTGGGAGGGTTTTGCTTGCAGGAGAGGTATTGATGCCATTAAAAAAAAAAAAAAAAAAAAAAACATTTTTAGGTTAGATACTGGCACAGTATCTCAAAATCTAACACAGTATGTCATAATCTACAGAACTGAGTAGATTATTTCCCTTAGAATATATCAAATATGTCAGCTTACAAAGACTAAAAGATTTAATAATTAAAACTGAGTAAAAAGGCAAGTTCCTTCCTTGAGAATGAATTGTAAATGAACTACATACAATATGGATTTAGATGGACTTTACCACTCAGAAAACTCCTGTCTTTAGCCCCTAAGGAAGAAATATCTGCCCATAGCCCATAGCTTTCTCATTGTTGAAACAGATAATAAATGGCGTGCTTTAAGAAGTCCATAGCATTTTCTTTACAATCTACACTACTGTCAAGACAGCTCCAATTTAGGTTAAAATGTGGTGAGAGTTGAAATCCAGATGGTTGTAGGAAGGCCAGTTTCCCAAACCTGACTGTTTTGGATATTAGTCTGTAACTAATATTTTGATTTGGTTGCTTATTTGTTGTTTGTCTTTTATTTATATTTGTATTGATTAAAAGAGATTTTATCTTTTTAGTACTATCTAAAAGGATAATTTTTGTGTAAATATTATTTTAAATATTTCTAATTTCTTTAAATTTAAGTAATCAATAAGATTTATGCTCAAAAGTTAATTTATTATTTTATTTCACTAGATAATTTTAAGCAAATTCATATTCACTCTAACTTGGTGTTACTCTAACATACTTCTTGATAATGAATATCACACATCTAATGATTTGAAAGCTTCAAAGGCTTTCAAAGAATATTTTAAAAGTGAATTTACAATGATTGCCAGCATTGAACATTTTAAATACAGAATCACAGAATGGTTGAGGCAGGAAGGCATCACCTAGTCCTACCCCATGTTCAAAGCAGGGTCAGCCAGAGCAGGTTGCTTAGGAACATGTCCAGTCAGGTTGTGAATACCCAAGGACAGAGAGTCAAGAAGTATTCTGGGCAACGTGTTACAGTGTTTGGCGGCCCTCACAATAAAAGATTGCTCTAAATTTTAGATGGAATTTCCTGAATTTTAACTTGTGCCTGTTGCCTTTTGTCCTCTCACTGGGCAACACTAAGAAAAGTCTGGTGGTACATGCACTAGACTTGGGTCCTCCTGAGCCTTCTCTGCTCCAGGACAAGCTGTTCCAGCTTTCCTAGCCTTTCCTTGTATGACAGATGCTCCAAGCTCTTCATCATCTCTGTGTCACTTCACTGGACTTGCTCCAGTAAACCTCTGTCTCTCTTTTACTGGGGAGTCCAGAACTGGTAGGAGCACTCCAGATGTGTCTCACCAGGGTTGGGTAGAAGTGAAAGACCTTCCTTAACTTGCTGGCAATGCTCTGCCTGATGCAGCCCAGGAGGCTGTTGTCTTTCTTTCCTGCACAGGAGCATTGTTGGATCTTGGTCAACTTTGTGCTGACCAGGACACCCTAGGTCTTCTCTGCAAAGCTGCTTTACAGCCAGTGGGCTACCAGCCTGTACTGGTTGTTCCTGCCCAAGTGCAGGACTTTGCACTTCTCTTTGTTGTACATCACAAGATTCCTGTCAGACCATTTCTCCAGCCTGTCAAGGTCTCTCTGAATGGTAGCACAACCCTCTATTGTATCAGCCACTCGTCCCCATTTTATATGATCGGAAAACTTGATGAGGATGCACTCTGTCCCGTCATTCAAATTGATGAAGATATTAAACAGGATTGGCCCCAGTATAAACTCTCAGGTTACATCACTAGCGACCATCTTCCAACTTGTGGACTTAGTGCTGCTCATCATAGCCAATTTTCAATCCTCTTTGCTGTCCACTTCTCTAGCCCATACTTCATCAGCTTGTCTATGAGGATATTATGCAAGACAGTGTAAAAAGCCTTACTAAGGTGAAGATAAATAACATTCACTTCTCACCCCTCACCCACCAAACCAGTCATCTGATCATACAAACCTATCAGGTTTGTCATGCATGATTTTTCCTTCAGAAATCCATGCTGACTACTCCCAGTCCCCTTCTTGTCCTTTGTGTGTTTGGAAACAGTTACCAGAATTATTTACTCCATCACCTTCCTGGGGACTGAGGTGAGGTTGACTAGCCTGCAGCTCCCTGGCCCTGCCCTTCTTGAAGATAGATTCTTGCAGTCTTCAGCAACTTCCCCAGTCTTTCACAGATAATTGCGAGTAGCCTCACAGTGTCATTGTCTAGTTCCTTCAGCACTTGTGAGTGAATTCCAATAGGTCTGAGAGACTTGGGTATGTTCAGTTGGTTTAAGTGTTCCCTAAATTGATCCTCCTCCACAGACTGTGGGTTTTGCTTGCTCCAGTCTTTCTGCCCCATTCAGCTGTGGGCCCACATTGACCCTAGTCTTCCTTTTCCTGCCTGTTTCTCTTTATTTCTTGACTACCTGTGTCAGGAAGTTCAAGGCATCAATGTACTCCAGAAACCCATTCAAGGTATCAATACACTCCAGAAGCCTCCTGGATTGCTCATACTCTGCTGTGTTGCCCATACAGCAGATAGCAGGGTAGTTCAAAGTCCCCGTAAGGACCAGGGCTTGTGAACGTGAAGTTTCTTCCAGTTGTCTGAAGAAGGCCTCAGCTGCTTCTTCCTGATCAGGTAGTCTGTAGCAGGCACCCACCACAGTGCTGCCACATTGATCTCACCTCTAAGCCTGACCCATCAGCTCTCAGCTGGCTTATCACCCTGCCCAAGGCAGAGCTCAGTGCATCCCTGCTGCTCTCTCACATAAGAGGCAACTTCTCCTCCCCTCACCTTCCTGGCCCATCCTTCTTAAAGAGCCTGTATCCATCCATGGCAGCACTCCATTTGCGTGAGCTGCCATGCCAATGAGATGGTAGCCCTGCAGCTGCACATGCACCTTTAATTCCGCCTGTTTGTTCCCCGTGCTCCATCTGTGAGTGTACAGGCACTTCAGAGAGACACCCAGTTGTGCTGATTTCCCAGAAAAGGCAATGGGGCTTCCACCGTCATGCTGTCCCCTCAGCACTAATTTATGCATGTATGCTTGGACTGGGTCCCTTTCAGCCCTGATTTGTTGTTTTCAAAGTCTCTCTTTTCGACATCATCTTGTTCCTTTCACTTGTCAGCCTGGACTACCACTTCCCCACTTGAATATGGGTGCTCATCTCTCACCTTCATAATTTCTAGCTTAAAGATCTCCTGAGCAGGTTGGTGAGCCTGTTGGTAAAGATGCTTTTGCCTGACTTGGTGAATCCTATCTCTCTCTTAGTCCCTCATCCCCAGAGAGGGCCCCATGGTCATAAAAGAGAAACCCCTGTCATCAAAACCATCTGCACACTCAGGCATTGACCTGCAAGATCTCTTTCACTCTTCCTCAAGCTCGCAGGCAGGATCAAAAAGACACCACCTGGCACACAAGACCTAGATCCTCTCCCCCAGAGCCCTGCAACTATGCTTGATATACTCCAGCTCTCCCCTGACCATACTGCTGGTGCCCACATGGCAGAGCAGTGGGAGTAACTGGACAACGGCTGGACGAGCCTCAGTAGCCTTTCTGTGATGTCCCGGCTCCAAGATGCTGGCAAGAAGCAAACCTCTCTGGAGAGCAGGCTAGGTTGGCAGGTGGGACCCCTTCAGAAGGGGGCCTCCTGTCACAATCCCTCGGCACTGCCATCTCAGGCGCTCTGCTGGACGCAGTTCCCAGCCCCTCATCTGCAACCCAGGGAGGGCTGGAGCCATCCTGGTGTTAAAGCTCTCCAGCTTCTGCAGGCAGGGAATCTCCATCTCCCAGTCCTACAAGCACAAGTGTACCCCGCTCCATGGGTACACTTGAGGGTTGAGGCTCACCTCACACCTGCATGTTCTCAAAGAAGACAGACCTCAGATGGAGGTCTGTCTCCTCTGTGACACCTCTGGTACTGTGCAGCCTGCTGCCCTCCTCCTGAAGCCCCTTTTCTTGGGGACACAGACCCCCCTGCCAGCAACCACCTCTTGCGGGCAAGGATGCATCTTCCCTAGGCCCAGTGAGAGGCCCCCGCTGTCCCCACGGTCCCAAACCTGCAGAGCTGCATCCTCCCTCAGAGCTGGATTGAGCCGAGTCCCCCAGCACGCTGGGTAGCTGAGGTACGGGGGTGCTGGGGGCCGTTCCCCACAGGGCTTCACCACCACTGCTGCATGCAGGGACACAGGGACACTGCCCTTGGCAGAGCTTTCTCCTCCTTTCTGTGCCCCCTCCAGCACGCCCTGCTCCACAAACTGCCTCATCTTTTGGCTGCCTCTGTTAGCAATACAATGCATTTTAAAGAACTGTATGGTTTGCTTGGATGTGATGTAAAAAGTGACTTCAGGTTTTTAGCTCTTTTACACAAAAACTAAAAAAGTCAGCAGTTACCTTCTTCACGCTAGTTCAAGCTACCTTGGATTCTAGAAGTCTTAGTCATAATGCTATAAAGCTTCAGCAATGTGGCTTCATGACTACATTTTCATTCTAGTTCTCCACTAACATGCTTTATTAGAAGTATTTCAAAAGTAGTTGCTGAAACATGTCAGGACCTGGTATTTTTTCTATGGCAATGTAATGAAAGAAAGGGATTCTGACCGTCTCATTAAAGTGAAAGTAAAACAAAAAGCAGGACTAATTCCCAAGTACTTCATAGAATTGGATATATATTCAATTTACAAATATTTCTGGAAGAAAAAAAATAAATTTACTGAATGGTTCAAACTTGCCAAAATTATGTCTGATTCCAAAAATAGTTTATGGAGAAAGACAAAATAAAAAATAGAATGTCTTAAAAGGACACTTACTTTTCCCCTTTCATATGACAGTGGTTAAACCTTATGATATACAGCAGCATACTTTTTACAACTATGTAATATTTGCAAAATGCAAATAATCTTATTAGAGAAAAATCTACAAAGCCAATTTATTGCAGATAAGGGGAAAATACTTTCAAACGAATATTCTCCACCTCTTCATTTCTTAGTTCCACCTATACAAATAAATATAATATTGCCATAATCACTTGTTATCACAAATCAAGGAAATGCTTACTTTCTACCTTTGCAAGATACCAGAAAACTGTAATAATGATCAACTTATTGTCTTGACTTAGCAAAACATCCACAATGTTTTGGACCAACACACAGTCATTATTACAAAAATTACATTACTCACCTGCAAATTTCCCATAATTGTTCCTTATCCTGAAAGAAATCAGCTTCTTATAACAATTTCTTTTACTATTTAGATACTCAGTCCTGATTTGATCTTTTGATCATGCACGAAATTAGTCATCACTACTAGAAATAGTATGATTCCCAAACCATTGTACACCTCAAAGAAGGTGACTTTTTTCCCAAAAATTTCGATTTAAAATTTTATTTTAATACTTATTTCTTCATTTTTGTTGTTAAACTGTATTTTAATAACAACATCTGACTAGCTCTGGACAAAAAAAATGCATTTCAGTTGCATTTAAGTTGATTTACTATTCAAGCTATTTTAAGTAAAATTGCTTTTCTTCTCTGTAAACTTTTTTAATTCCCATCTTCCGCCACTGTTCATTTTGCTTCCTTCTTATATTTTGTGATGAAATAGAACGGCCTTCTCTTGCCAAGCATAGTGAAAGGAGCAGGACACAATACTGAAGTTTACAGTATCATGCTTGTCATATTTATCCATTTCTGCCTCTCTCTTCTCACTCATGCTATTTCTCTTTACTTCTCAAGATAGTTCTTTATCCTTATAAATTGCATAGATCTGCAATACTAGATGACCTTGCTAAAAGTCATCTTTGGGTGGTTTTGTAATAGAGATTTCATAAGGTTAGTTTTAAGGCTGTATACTCTGTCCAAAATTTCTCTGATAAATCCTGTGTATTATTTGCTCATATATAACTGTTATGTTTGTCGCCAGGACCTTTTGTGAAACCATCCTGATACTCATTAAACAATGTTGCTGTTAGTTCTTCTCCGTTTTATCTTTACTCAGTTTTATCTTTACTCAGTTTACTTTATCTTGTTTGCTTTATGTAACTGCAGACTTGGATGTTTGATCTTTTGGTTTTGGTTTTAGGTTTTTTTTTCTCATTATTCTGATTGGGAAGGCTCTCATCATCTCATTTATTGTTTCCCCCTGTTTTATAATGGGCCCTGTTGATTTTAGTGTCTTTCTTAGATATGTTTCTTTTTTCAAATTTTTCTCCTGTAATGCTACGCTCCTTCATTTTTTTGCTCTTATTCTGGTTTGGTATAAGTATTCCCCTGTTGTTAATTCTCTCTTCAGCCTTTTTTCCTCCTTTGAAAATGCTGAAGCAACATGTTCATGTAAATAGCCCACGGTGACAGTCACCTCTACCAATAAATTACCCCTTCTGTCTCTTCAAGGATTACCCACTCCAAGAGACTACCTTTCTTCTTAATATTTCTGCAGTACTATTATTTCATTCTTGGCTTCACATTGCCTTAAAATTGTTTTTCCATTCCTTTGGCCTCATTCTATAAACTTCCCATTCTTTTCTGTGCTTGAAGTGTTTTATGTTTCACACTTTATTCTTTTTATATTATAATAATGCCCTTGCACTTCAGTAATACCTTCTATGTGAAGACCTATATGTTTTATAATAACAAATGAGTTAAGCTTTCGGTACATTGTAAGAAGTAATGTCTATTATTTCCATATTAGTAAAAGGAAACTGAGGCACTGGAGCAAGCCAACTGACTACTTGGAGATAAATACTAAGTCTCAGTCAAGCTGTAAGAAATGTAATCTTGTTTCCTTGGGTTTTTTTAGGGGGGCTGGTGGTTTGTTTGTGGCTTTTTTTTTTTTTTTTTTTTCTGTTTATCACAATATACTTCTCTCAAAATAAGGTACTTCTATAATTATTATTTCCTGTTCATTAACTGATAGTAGTCCCTATGACTACTATATGGTTTGCCATTTAACCTTGCAAACCTATCAGAAAAGAGAACAACATTTTAAAAGCTCTTTCAAGCTTTTTATATTGTGACCATTCTCATATTCAGCAAAACAGCGCCTCTAGCACAAGACACTCATCTGAGTATAAATTGTGTTTATGTATATTTGCGTACTTTAAAACCCAATATCTAGAAAAAATAATTGATACAGTGTTCCTTTCTGTGCATGTATGTGTTACATTTGAATTTTTAATTACATGATGACAATTACATTTCAAGGTTGCAATGTAGGCATATGCAGAACTGTCAGACTGATGTACAGCTAGTTACCCCTTAAATTGCTTGTTTTGATGATGTCTCTAATATAAATGTTTCTGAGTAGACACCACCTTACTAAAACATTAATACAACTGACTCACACTAATATGAATGTTTTAGCCTTGCAGTAATATATAGGGTTTTTTGTTTTCAACTCTTTTTAATTTGGTGTGTTCAGTGTTGTGTAATGCCATTCTGTGCTTCTTATGCTATGCGTCTTATAGCAAATTTTCATCACTGCTGTGATTCCTTTATCGTCAGATAGTGAGCAATAGAGATTTTACCCAATATGTAGTTTTTTTCCCAAGATCCTCCCAATTTCTGCATGCTTTTACAAATGCCAGTTCTGCCCAATTATAACACCTGATTCTATTTTCTGCCAATTCAGTGATGTCTTCGGAGAGCCATACTTCCAGGCTCTTAATGTAGTCAATGCCTGTTTTTGCGTCAAAAATAGTACAGGGAGCAAACATGAAGTACTGCATTGTGCAAATCTGAACTGGTCGTCTCAGTAATTCAGTTTATTTTTTTGTTTGCCTGAGAAAACTGCCCTTCACTTTTGGTAAGGAATATTGCTCTCAAAATTGTTTTAAAGTGATTCCTTTGAAGAAGCAAGGGTGAGGGAAAGGAAAGGAAAACAAGCTGTCTTGTTGTTTGTGTGAGTTCTTCTCACAACCAAAGTCTCACTGTGCTGCTTCATGACATAAAACACTGAACAAATTAGCAACACCAGGCCCAAGGTGTTTATGATTAGCAAATATCATGAAGGCTTGATTTTATCAACCCTGTGGAAGAGTCTTTCACTTTCTTGCATTAAGAGTCTAATCAAAACCCACTAAGTACAACTCTACTTCAGGATGAATCAGAGCAGCAAAATGTAACTCAGCTCTTTCATTTCCACACAAAGTCCTTCTGAAAAGATGACAAGAGAAGGGAAAACAAATGCTGTCATGGAGAGATATCTAATTTTAGCTGCTTATCTAACTGAATAGTCATCTCTAACTTTTAATTGAATAGATGGATTCAGCTGAAGCAATATGGACTGAGGTTTTCACTGCCTGATCATGGTATGCTCACTATAGCTCCTCGGCTGTAGATGCATACAGAGGATGTGAACTACACCCAGATAATACAAGTTATTGGTGTATACCTGTGTTGTGAAGGCTTAAGCGTGCAGATACATTAAAATTTACACGTGAAGGATGCAAAAAGGAGGGGAGAAACAGAAACTGCAGCACTTAGTCTTTGTATGCCCACCTATAGAAGCTTTCAATATTCCCCTACGCTTGAAAGGCAAATTGCAATAAACAGTATCTGTTATACAGCCAGAGGAAAAATACAATATCCTATAGAACACCAAAAAAAAAGTATGAAATATAAAAGAACTTATTAATCTTTAATCATGTCCACTCTGAAAGAGTCAATACTTCTTCCAGATGCTGGAGTCTTCTTCTTGTCCACTAAACCTATTAACGGCTTTCTTAAAGACAATGTAGCAGATCAAAACCCAGGAAAGGTCGGTAATCCACAGCTATGTTTTAATGTGAGTGTAGAGTTTATACACTAAGGATAGATCTGATCGAAACCTTTATTGCAGAAAATAGTTCAGGTTCTATTATCGTGCCTGAATTTGTTTCTTGGTCAAGAATCACATGCCACCGAATTCTCTGCCAGACCAGGGCAGACATTCCCCAAGGCCACCAATCCTGACTAGCTTTTCACACAGAGCTCTTACTCTTGAATTATGAATGTTTTTTTTTGCAGTGTGCCTCTTTGAGGATGGCTCTTTACGTCTGGTAGATTCAAATAGCATTAGAGGCACTGTAAACTGGAGGTGCAGTTGGCTGCTTATTATCCTTTCCTTCCCTTCCAGCTGGTTTGCACCAGTGTCTCCCCTGTTATGATTATCTTTCCTGAGTCAAAAAAAAAAAAAAAAAAGGAAAACAAAACCAACTTCTCTACGTGCAACTTTGATCAAAACTGTTCCTGAAATCCCCTTTTCCTTTTAGTGAGAGTGCACCAGTCTTAGTAAAAATGCCTGATTTGTGTTCTTCCCTTTGAGACTTAGAAGGACAGTATGGAGGAAATACTTCAGTTAGATGACTGATACTAAAGCCAACTATTGTCTTCCTAAGCCAATGCTATGAAATAATAAAATGCAGTAAGTTGTGGGCTAAGTAGAAGTGGAGAAGAAGGTTATCCTTGGTGTGTCGACTGAGGTGACATGAATTTTTTAAAATTTTGCAGGTGTAGCCTGCACTTTAATGAGCAACTGCCTAAAAATCTAAAGAAGTAATTTCAACGTTCTTCTTAGTGTGGATGCCCCTGCAGTCCTCCTAAAGGCTCTGTACATTAGTCCATTATACTCCAGTTCATATATTCTACAGAAAAGTTAATTTACATCACTTTCTAAACTATAGGACTAATTCACTCTGTTCCTGAGGAGCAGGAGGAGCAGTCTCATTGTACCTGATTAGCGGCTATGCTGAAGGATGGGAATAATTCTGCTGCAGATTTTTTTCCAACTTGTAACTGGTCAAAGAAGGCCCTTCCCAATAAATCCACAAGAAATCACCTTACTGCTTCCAGAATGCAGTCCACATACAAAAAGGGAGAATGAACCTGGACATAAATATATTATTCCTTATGTATGTGCACATACATACATAAGTATGCATTTATGTGTCATTTTTAAACATAAACCTGCACACACAGTCACATAAAAGCACAAGGAGGCACAAATACATGTCCGTATTTTTGTCTACCTAAATAGATCAATGCTGAATAAACAGAGGATTGAAATGTAGTGGTACAACTGTGCACAGGTATTCTGTAAAGATAATTCTTCAGTAATGGAGGGAAAAGGCTAATACAGCTTGTTTCTACTAAATGTTAAAAATTGTTTCTTGTGTCTAATGAAATATTGATATGCTACTCAAAATGAATCATTCTGTCCTGTAACAGACAAACACAAAAGAGCATCTAAACATGTCTTGCCTTTTCTTCTTCTCACTATTCTATCCACTTTTTCTCAAACCAACTTCAATTCAGATTTTTACTGCCAAGAAGAAATTAAAGAAAATGTGATATTCATGGAGTGCGGTTTCTCTTTCAAACCGTCAGTAAACACTTTGCTGCTTTTAATATTTTCATGCCTTTGGCAACCACCTGTTTTGTTTGTGTGTTAAAGCCTAAGATAATTCTAAGAAATAAACATTCAACACACAGTTCAGGGAATTCAACAGATCATTCCTTTAACTGATAATTGAAGAGTGCCCTTAAAACTGGGTGTGAAAACAATGTGTGATAGAAAACAATGTTGCACTGAATGGCCAGGGTAGGCTCTTGAAAATTACCCCAGCAGTCACAGATCCACTTTTCTCATTCAGGCGTTTAAGACCAAACGTCTTGCAGCAGCTTGTTTTTCTCCTTCTCACCCCTAGTAATCTGGGATTTGATTAAATTTATTGCTTTATGTTTTATTAATCTCTTGGATTAGAGGAATATAGTAGAGCAGTAGAGTTACATGTGTACTGGTATGGATAGTTAACTTTAATTACAGGGCATGCAGTTCCTGACAAGCAGACCAGACACAAACAGACGAATTTGGTTTTAATGAGCTATTTTATGTTTTCTTCTTGTTTCTTTCATTTCAGAGAATAAAAGCTGTCTTTGCAAATATAACCACAGTCTCTAGGCTGGAAGTTGAAGCAAAAAGAAACTCTTTTGTTCTTTATTAGAGTATTCCTCAGCAGAAAGGTAGTAAGGAACAAATTACAGCCCACCACACACATACAGAATTCTCCCAAACCTGCTCATTGCACAATTGTGTCATTTTTTTTTTATTCAAAACTTCATAATTTCACTTGAAATTAACTAATATTCTGGGAACTGAGATAAGCACCCATTTGCACAAATCTCAGTAGGTTAAAGGGCCATTTGCTGAGTCAGACACAAGCACTGAAATCACGTTGGGTTGCTATATTCTCATGAATGGTGGGTACACTGCCCTTTTTGTTGCCTAAAATAAGACGGAGGGTTCCAGCTCTTCTATACACCAATCAGATTTTTTTGGGGCCAATGTGTTATAATTTTTTTTACAGGTGTAAGGCCTCTAATTAATGTTGTTAATTGAAATTAACTATTTTGATTTAATTTTTATCTCTGTTTTAGTGAGACATTCTTAAGTCAATTTTTTGGTTAAAGCTTATCCAATGTGAAACATTTGCTAATAGATTAATTTTTCCCCCTTTAATTTGTCAGCTATAAAAACTTTTTTTCCTCCTTTAAAGAATGAAAAAATGCCCTGGCTAAGACTTAGTTGCATTTTGAAAAAATCAGGCTCTTTTTGTATAGTTGAAAAAGTAATTTGCTGTAATCATAGATCTTCATATCATTGGAGAACTCATTCATAAAGGTGCCAACAACTGATCATAAAAAAAGTATCTATCCTTATGTGAGACATAAAGAAAACAATAGTTTTAGAATGACAGCAAGAATCAGAAACTTACAGATGAAGACAGAAATCAGGTTTAAGGCTTAAAATTATGGGGAAAGAATAAATAGAAACAGACTGATAATAATATACCATTACCTCTAATATGTCAAGTTTGATCCAGTTGAAGCTACTGTCAAAATAACTTTATTCCTCAAGAATTCCTCTCTGTGTATATGAATGTGGATGTGAATGCATTGAGGTCCTGTAAGCTTCTTTTTTCTTTACTTTTCAGCAGATATAGCACCCAGTGTCCTTTCAGTATATGAAATCAGAAACAGACTATAACAGACTATCTGACCTTATGATATTTGAAATTGGGGACAGTGATCTGTATTCTAGCCTTTCTTATGGCAGTCAAAGGGACAGAAGCTTGCAATTTCTTCTTTGACCAGAACTCTGAAGTGCTTGGTCATTCTGTTTTTCAGACTATTGCTCCCCCAGATGCTCTCTAAGTAATGAGCCTTACTTAACATAATGCTGTTTGGTTTAGAGCTGACTATTTTATCATTAAGCATACCTTTCATTTTCCATAGATCAACTTACAGCCGCAGATAATTTCAGACAAGAGAAAGTATATTGTCCTTACGTTGCTTTATATGTATACACATTTTGATGGAAGGCAGTGTAAATCATACCATGATACCATTTATATGTGGTAGAATAAGACATGCGCAAATTCAGAATGAATAAAGAAAATACTTTCTTGACAAAATAATTTGTCAAACTAGTTGCCCTAAAGCTTTGCTAAAGATGAAAACTTGAGGAGATTTTTTAAAAGAATAAATCTTTCATGTGGACAAGAATATCTGCAATTATCAGCTATCGCTTTTGGAAAGTATTAGACTTATAACAGACTGTCTGCTGCTGGTTTGGAGGATTTTTGAGACATCCATTGAGTTGGCCACCGATACATAAATAATAGAGAACTAACCGGACAAATCTTCTGTTCTACTGTGGCAATTCCAATGTTCCTACACCAAACAATGTTTTGAGATGTTCCTAAATTAACTGCTGTTTAAAAAAAGATTAAAAAACCCCACAAAAATAACAAACAACAAAACCTTCAAAAATGCTTTTCATCTAATGCAGAGCACAGCAGCTGTCACTGATTCTCTACTTATTAGACTACAATTCAATTAAACACCTATCTTGTTATTGCTGCTCAGGAGAATGGCAGTCCCTCTGTAGCCTTCATAAAGCCCCGAGTAATATAATTTAATTTTGAAATTATCCTTTTTTAAGTGGAAAAGAGAAGACTACATGACCTCCAGAGGTCCTTTGCAACCTAGTTGTTTTTTTGCTTCCGTGATTTGCAATTGTATGCCAAGCAAATCCCAATGCCATTGTCCAATCTAGAAATGATCAAAAATACATGAAGTGGAAATTTCTGATGAACCAGATCTAAACTATGGAACTCGGTATTCCAGGAATAAAACTCCTAAAAAGGCTGTCAAGAATTAGAATCAAATGTAAAATCCATTTCCTTGTTTAGTTGTTCAAGGGCACCTCCTTCCTACGTGTGAACATACACATACCTCAGCACATACATCTGTTAGTCTTCAAGGGGAAGTGTCTCTCTTTTCCCAGATGAGGGTTTTCAAACACTAAGGCAGTAAGTACTTATATTAAGCTATTTAAGAATCGTTTGCCTCTCAGAATATAACTAGTAGTACACGCAGGAAAGTGAAATACTCGCTTTGCTTGAATTCCAGACTCTTAAGTGAAAATATTGCAGCTGTTCTGAACATATATAAAAACTTAATTTTCCAGAGGCCTTGACTCCATATTTACTTTCATATTTTTGTGAAAATAGTCTCTTTTCTAGATTAGTATATTTTCTCTTTTTGAATGCTTCATGTGCATAAATCATGGAATGGAGTGTTTAAGAAATGTCTATGATTTTGGTATTTAAAGTGGTATAGCTATAAAAACATAGACATAAAACTTTGCACTTCAACTGGTTAGATAAAATGATTTCAACACTAAAGTAAAAAAAAGAGGGTGTTTTCTTGGATTCCCCACCACCACTTTTTTTTTTAATGAAAAAATTTATTGATGAGAAGAAAATAAGTACATTACCAGTACCTAGACAAAAAGGGTTACATTGTTTTACATAGGAGTCTCAGTAACACATTATTGTAAACCTTCTGGGTGTTAAAGCCAAAGCAAGAGCAAAATCTCCAACATTTTCCTCTCCTTTCCTTCAAAGGCTTCTAAGGATTGAGGAGCCCTCAGAGAATGACTACTCTGTTGACTTTCATGGAGAGGGTTATCTGTGAAAAGGCATCCTCTCAGCTCTGCAAATCTTATTCACTGTGAATAGGAAAAAAGTCTGAAATCACATTGGACACCACAGGAGGTTTTGCTTGATCACAGAAAGAAAAATCCAGATCCATATTTCCAAATCCCATTTAGATCAGAATTAAAACATTGATCCAAAATAATTCCGTCAAGCTACCTCCCAAGTAGAAACACTGCAAGCAAGGGCACCAAAGTAATCAGAAAAAGTTCAGTGCCAGTGTACAATATATTACTGGCTGTCAGATTTGTGATTTTTAGAGACAGTTTAAATAAATGACATGTGAGAAATAGAAAGTCTGGCTTCAAGTCATATGTACTGTTAATGAGATTTTGGCAAATATAGTTGCAATATTTATTAAAATATCTTGACAAATGTTAATATTGTGGCCAATTAAGATTTCTAGAATTCTTTTTGTGTTTTCTTATACCACAGATCTACCCCAACATGTGAATTAGAGCTGTACCATGCATCAGCGTGTCATCATCTATACAAGTTTGTTCAGCAGCTGCTTGTTCTCATAACAGAGAGTAAGCACATACTTCTTGCATCCTCAGGCCATCAGAAAGTTTTTTTAAAAGTGCATGCTCCAGTTCAGTAGCCATGTTAGCACTGTGGATGATAACTTGGGACAGAAAAACATTTTGAGTACCCAGCTACTGTGAAAGTCTGGCCAAAACATGATCTGCAGAAGTATGAAAATAAAGAGCTAACATGGACTGAAATCACAAATAGCAGGCGAATTATGTTCTTATTGGTATCAAGGATGCTAAGGCAACAAAATTATAATAGGGACTATTAAAGGAAAATACCAAGAGAAAAATTAACAACTCATCTAGAGAGCTTTAAAAAAAAAAAAAAAAAAAGAGAGAGAGAGAAAATGGAAGAATAATGCATAGAAATAATGAAAATGGACTGAGATATGGACATCAAGGGTCAAAACTGAATGTACCTATTATCCCTTATCAAAGAATCACCATGAGAAGAGTTTTACTCTGCAGTAGCATATATAACACAGGATAAGGCTGATTGCCCTACCCCTAAAAATGGGCTGAACCATTACTTTGGTTAGAGATGTCTCATGAGAGCAAACAAAAAGTATTGGATAGTCATTCTGATGTCTCATAAATCTCCATAAGACTCTCCCAAAATTCTTTTACTACTGGAGCTACAGACAGCCTGAGCTGTTAAGGGTAAATGTTTTTTTTAAGTGACATTCCTAATACATAGTATGATTTGCCTGAATCAGAGTCATTCTTTGTCCTTTACCATTTTTTTAAAAAAAAAAAACAACAAAACCAAATGCCAGTTTTCCTGGAGCTTATTAATAATTACTATTATTATTTAAATTCATCACACATACAAAATGCAACTCAAGAGTTCATACTGATCATTATTTACGACTGCTTGGAAATTCACAACAAGGATGCTATTAAGAAGAAAAAGGGGAAGAAATACTTTCATGATTCTTTTCTTAAACATTTTCAAGTGGAGATTTAGTCGGCAATTAATGTAAATAAAAAAACATTAAAACCCCTTAATACTCTCTAAGGCTGCTATCTGTGGCATCATAGAAGTCACTCAGTAGGAGGAAATGTTCCTGAGACAACCAGGATGCTAAAATGAAAATAATACAGAAAGTTCTAAAGAATTCTTTCTCTTGCAGCTTGGGAATCATATGACAGAGTCACAGAATCACAGAAGGGCTGAGGCAGGAAGGCACCTCCTGAGGTCCAACACACCTGATCAAGCAAGGTCAGCCAGAACAGGTTGACCAGGACTGTGTCCAGTCAGGTTTTGAGTATCTCCAAGGACGGAGACTCAACAACCTCTCTAGGAATCCATCCTCAAAGTAAGAGATTATCTTAATTTTAAATGCTGTTTCCTGTATTTTGGTTTGTGCCCATTGTCTCTTGCCCTGTCACTGGACACCACTGAGAAGAGTCTGTCTTCACCTCTTTCCTGTCCTCCATCACATATTTTTACACACTGATCAAATCCCCCTGAAGTTTCTCTGTTCCAGGCTGAATACCCCCAGCTCTCTCAGCTTCCCCTCCTGTATCAGATGCTACAAGCCCTTAACCATCCCTGTGGCCCTGTGCTGGACTTGTTCCAGTACATCTTGATCTCTCTTGTACTAGGGAACCCAGCACTGGACCCAGCACTCCAAACGTGTCTCACCAGGACTGAGCAGAGGGAAGGATCACCTCCCTTGACCTTCTGGAAACGCTCTGCATAATGTAGCCCAAGAAGTTGCTGGCCGTTTTTGTTGTAAGGGCTCGTTGCTGGCTCCTGGTCAGCTTGGTGTCCACCAGCACCCCCAGGGCCTTCTGTGCCAAGCTGTCTTCTTTGCCTCTGCTACAAGTTTCTAATTCCTTTCTTCTGCCAAGGGAACTTTGATGAAAACTTTGTCTACAATCGTTTATGATCCTTTTCGCCAATACAGATAGTCCAAAGTCATAAAATAATTTTTACTTCAGTAAATACCCTGGCTCCAAAGCAGACAATGCCATGGAGGTACTATTCTTTATTTCCCTTGAATGGGTCTTGATCCCCTATATTTCTGCAAGTAGCGGGAATAATCCAGTCCTAAACCAGTTTTGAATTCTTTCTACAGGTTTTGGTTATGTTCTGCTGAGTTGCTAAATTACATGAAAAAAAAAACAGAAAATCCTCAAGAAAAATATTTTAAAAATAATTTTTATTATTCTCTTTTATAATATTTTTCCCTAACTCCCCTTCTGACAAATATTGATTCTTCCCAACCCTCTGCCCTTTCTTTTTCCTATGAAGTACAAGTCAGCACAGCAATATACACAGTACACTGATTTCTCTTGCTTGTCAAAAACATAACTGATGATTTCATCAGTTATTGGCACAGTTGTTGCAAAAAGAAGGATTTCTTAGCTTGTTTTCCCTGACGATCTTGCTTCTTCTGCAGTAATGTAAATATTCTGCAGCATCATGCTTTATCTGTGGCAACTGTGAGATTTTAAAATGTTCTTTTTATTTTCAAAGAATGCATCTAGAATTCAGAGGCTTCTACCGATTAAGTTGTAAGAGAAGTTTCTTCCTATTTTAAAAATATTGCTGAATGCTGGGTCTAAATTAAAGCAGAAATTTCTAGAAGCATGACCTGATCTTAATTCTGAGTACCGATCTCATTTACTGTGTTTCCAGCTGCTCTGGGGCATAAATAAACTATCACTGTTGAATAGTCCAAGTTTAAAGAGCCTGAATATATGCATAGACAGCATGTGTACCTGAAAACAGGAACTGAAACACCTGGAAACTAGATCTTTGAGGACCTCATTTTACAAGTATTTCAGTAGAAAGAGTTCTTTATGTTTTCACAGGGCCAGTCATGCTCTGAGAAGGTTGGAGTCTGCTCACATAAAAGAGTCAGGAAAATTTAGGCCTTCATATATTTTAAAGTTTATTTCCCAACTAGATTCTTCTCAAGTTTCCAGCTTGTTAAACATAGATCTACGGAGCATGTTTCCCCGTGTGATAAAATTCCCAAATACAACCCCTCCACACCCGACATGTTAAATTAATTATTCAGGTAATTTTAAAAATTCATTCAAATTTTAACTTTTAAAGTTGGTGTAAAAATTCTGTTTCAAAATTTATTTTTCACTCCGTGTTATTTAATTATAACTGCATCTACACAGAAGAAATGCATCATAAAAAGGAATAAGCAAAAGCATTGTAAAAGCAACCATTATTATTTTAGATACATTTAATTTCAGTATGATTCTCACCAACATATCTACATACTGTTGGTTATTTGCTTCCCTGTTTTAAGTTAAATATCTTTCCAAGTGAGTTTTTCCTTGCCAAGAGAATTCTTAGTGCCCTACAAGATTTTCTGCTCCATAACTATTGTTCTTGATATACCACACTCTGTTGATGTGGGTATAAGAAAATAATCTTGAATGGCTGAAAAAAACTTTGGAAAATTATGTATGTCTATGTACTTTGGATAACATAGATTTGCTTAACAATACAAGATTTCCCCCCTCCTCTTTAAGACAAATGTAATAACATCCTGACATTTGCTAACTCAAATGGTTATTTATTAGAAAGCATTCATTATTTACATTGAAAATCTGAACAAGAAACCAATGAAGAGGGAGTTGCCTGTTCTACTTAAAGAACTTGGAGATTTATTTAAATTTTTTCCATAAAGGCAATTATATTTTTTTTTAATTATGGAAGATATGTGCGGTATTGCAATCTGGCTTTGAAGTGAGTTGAAAGGTGACTGAGGCAGCTGCTGTCAAAAAAACAGTATCTGTGGGTGTAAAAATAATTAATTATAAATCAGGAGTTCATTCTCATCTGCAATACTGTGCTTAATTCCTTACCTTACTAAGAATTACAACAGACATCGAAGGATAATGAAAAAAATACTGGAAGGACAGGAAGAAAAGCAAGTGAGATAATGAATAAACTGGGATCACCCCATCTAGAAAAGATTTAGGAGTATGTTTATTCTCATAATACAGCGTCTAGAGAAACCAAACTGAGCATTCTTATCTTTCAAAACTCATCAAATTTAAAACTAATGAAAGAAAATGCTGCGTAACTGACATGGCTAACCTTTGGAACTGCTTGCTGTATCAAGATGCTAGAAGATGTCACGAGCTCAGAATCTCAGTAAAGGAGCAGATGTCTCCTCATGAATAAGAACTTCTGAAGTTGTAGGTCTGAAATTAAATTAAAAGATAAGTGTTGGTATAAACTATGGCGTTTAGATCACGTGACTTTATAACATTCTGAAGTTAAAATCCACATTCTTTTGAATTTTCCATCATTGTTTAGTTGATAATCTCTTCCTGAATTCACAGCTGAACAGTTTCATGATGACCTTTCCTCCATGCTGAGAATTGGAGATGTGGACAGTGGGGTGGGGGTGTTGATAAGCAGTCCATAAAATAGCTAAAGTACACAACTGCCGTGTTGCTCAATACATAGGCGGTTGTATTTGAGCCAGCTGGAGCACCTTAGCGTTGGCAGTTTCATTCTCAGGTACAATAATCAATGTGCCCATAATCCTGCCCAAATATCTGAAGCTGATAGCGATGGGATAATAACTTTTGAGAGTTCATGTTTTTTGAGCGACTGATCTGAGAAGGAGAACAGACTCACACGTCTAGAAACGCCGTAACCTGGAAGATATGAAAATCTGTCTCGAAAGTTCAGACAAATTACCTTGTCTCATCTCTCAAATGCTAATTTTGCTGCACTAGACACAGAAGTGTACGATGCTTCCTTCAGACATATAAATTCAGCTTATTGATTTCTTTTGTCAGCACAATGTTTTATATTGTAATCAAATTAACACACTGTACTTCAAGCAACCTTGCTATCTTCAAAAATTAAGCAGTCGTCTTTACCTGGACAAAATTATTTTACACATGCCCTTGTTGTTATTCAGTTCCAGAAGTGATACAGGAAATTATCCTCCCTACACAAAATCCATGAGTGTCATCTTAGTATCTGAATAATTTCAAGATCGCTTTAAGTTTCTCTAACAGGAAGGAGTTCTTTATTTAAAGTGACTTGAAACAGAGTGGAAACAATGTTTTTGACTCTTTCTCATAAAAAGTTAATCCAAAATGATAGTAATTTTAGATCTTTGTGAAAATCTTTATAAGATGTTGAGAACTCAAAACATAATAGTGGTGCAAACATTTATGAAACTGTCTTTTGTTTATTGTGCATCATTTCCTCACCACAATAATGCTGTTGCTCACTGTTGTAGAATTTATCTTAGCGCCACTTTAATTGTGTTTTCAGTGTTCATAGGAAAGCATCCTATTTGGGATAATTGCTCACTTTGGAGATGATCAGCAATTTGGTTCATGAGCACCTCTGAAAATTACCCTGTCTGCAGAAGGCATTTTCCTGCAAGTGCAACAGACTGGGCTTGCAAGCAGGGCAAACCTTGTTTGTTTTTTCTCTTTCCTTTTTCTCTTCTCCTTTCCTGTCCCCCAAAAAATGTTTTGTAATTGCTGTAGGACATGCCAAGTTCCTTACGACTCTTCACCAGTTATTTCTAGACATATGATCTCTCTCTCCTTTCTTTGTTACTGTGCCATTATTCTAAGTTCCCCTAAAACTCTCAGCTACTTTCAAGGTGCTTCCTTAACATTTCAGTTTATGTAAGACAAGCAAGCAAATCCAGCTGGACCTCTTGGCAACTTGGGTGTCCACAGGGAAACGTGTATTTCAGTATAAATATCCGTTATGAAATCATCACCAAGATTTAAGTTTCTATATTTAATTACATTTGCATTGAACATGCAAATGTCAATTTAAAAATAAAGTAATCCGTGTGAAAACACCATGGAGATGCTTCTTGACAAACAAGTTCAGTCACAGCAAGTTTACCGATCCTCAGTTCTTGTAAACTGACTTAAGAGCGGCGGTGATAGCTTAAAATGGTTTTGTTGCCAGAGCCTAATTTTGCCACTTTCATTCATACCAGCTGATAGGCTACTGTATAAGCAATACCGCTGAGCAAAATAAGTAACGTGGGGGAAAATCAATTCTCCCTGTCTTTTTTGCTAACTCCACAGGTAGTAGAACTTTGTAGGAGAAAAGCTGCATATGACAGCACAGTTGTGAAAGCTGGAGGCTACTTTGTGTCAGATAAAAGACAGGGAACTTACAGATATATCCACTTAGATTCCGAGTACAGTATCCTAAAAGATCTAAGGTTCTAATCAAACATGTATGTAAAATTAGGTAATATTTTCCCTTCTTTTCCCCTGAGATTTTTCTGGCAAGTCTTTTCAGTCACTGGAGTTGTATTTTAATGGCTTCGAGAACCTATCAAAGTTGACTTCCCCACCTTTGGAATGACTGTCCCCACAGAATGATTAATATGCTTCTTGATGTTGCACCTCTTGGCCGTTCACATGGGATAATGCTCATTGTAGTTTATTTCTGGTCTTATTTTTAAAACTTACATAGCATGAAAATGTGTTTGTTTTCTGCCAGCATGTTTGTTACGCATGTGATACTATCAAGAAATCAAGCTCTCTAATTCCCTGGTCTAAGTACAGCCGTTAAACTCCACCTCAGGCTTCCCCCTCAGTACACAGCGCACTCTTTAGAGAAGAATGCTATTAGCCAAAGAATGGCAAATACTGCAGGTGTGTTGTTACAGATACCGATTAGCATTTCACAGCACTTTGAAACGCTCGTCGTTTGGTTTATTTAATGTATGGTCACAAACACCAAGAGTCATATAGATACGTCTGGCAGAAAAGATGAATACTTTTTCTGCATCTTTCTAATCTCTGTTTGCGTGACCTCAGTGTGTTGTGGTTCACTATGATACACTTTTTTTACAGATCTTTCTTCTGTGACAAATGACTTGTTCCATAAGCAGCAGAAACAATGAAGCCCTGCATACTTATGTTCTCTGTCCCCTCCCCTCCTCTCCATCCCTCCACTGCGTGGTCTCCGGATCCCTGCGTATACCTGTTAGGCGGTACATGTGACAGAGCACTCGGAGGTACACGTCTACTGATGGACGAACCAGCCGTTGCCTTTTCCTTCAGTCAGATCTCTTTATTTTACAGTAGCACTACAAGAATGTGATCATCTTTGAGATTTATATCCACCTCTTCTTGTTTTACTCCATTGCTTCAGAGGGGAGAAGAGCATGTTCCTCTTTTCCTTGCGAAGCTAAACAAAAACCAGATTTCTCCAAACCCTGTAGCAATACAGCGTGGACAGTCCATACGGTGGTCTCTGTTTGCTGCTGCAGGCAAGCAATTAGGCAGAATTTTCAGGACAAGCAATCCTTTTTGGAAGCAAAGCGTCCTCAATCCATTTCAGAGGAGCAAGAACGGGCTGCTCAGACCTGACACTGGTGAAATTCTCATCATATTTATGATTTAAAATAAGCAATTTTGGGACGTTAGTATTCTTTTTGTTATGTTTATCTCTTGTGGGGCAAGAGACTTCCTGCTTGCTGCCATATTGCGTCTTGGTGGGGTGTCTGCTGTACACGGATTTCAATCCTTGCATCTATGCACCTGGGCAGATCAAGGTATTACTTTTGGCCCTTAATTAAAGCAGACTATAATAGATGTTAAGGTATGCGCACAAGTTATTTGGGTTTATTTGTTAAAAATGGTTTTATTTTCTCTATTCCACTTTTGCTGGATGGTAACACTCCAAACACATTAAAACCAAAGACAAATTTGACAAATTTGGCACCCTAACCACTCCATAATGAGGGTTCATTGCTTTTTGCCGAGTAAGATTTAAATTTCTTTTTCTTTTAAGGTTTTTATCTATTATTTGTTTTCATCATCTTTCTGTATTAATCTATTAATGTCTGTTTCTGTAGTCGGGTACCAGGGCTGACGGAACCTTCTTACCTGGGAAAACTTCTTCACCGAAAAAGCTTCCTTTTGTTGCGCTTTCCTCAACCTGCACTAAAGGCCCCAGCCAAAAGTTTCTGCAATCGGGCATCTCTCCCGACATTCGGGAGCAGAATGGCTCCTAAATGTAAATCCAGTTCTCCCCTAAAAGGCTTTGCTGAAGCTGCCATATTTTGGATTTCCAAAACCGTATGAGGAATTAACAGTTCCATGCCCACTTAAATATACATGGAAATGAATCTGTTCATTTTATACTAGGTTACAAAAATCTTTAGTTTCAAGAGCAGGGCCACATGGTGTGTTGTTGAGCAATAAGGTTCTGATTTACATGGTGTAGATTAACAAAGCAACGGCACAAAGCTCTCACTGTCCCCTCCACCAGCATATTCTGTACGTGTTCCCAAGTGTCCTAAAACATCACCTTCTGAGAAAAGCCTTCCAGTTTCATCACATAGCTTGTTAATCCCAGCAAGATCCAACTACATAATTTCTTCCGTCTATATTTCATAATTTTGTAAGACTACTGTGCAGCAAAAGTCAAGCTGAAGATACTGATCATATCATTTGTATTAGTTTCCTGCAAAGGGACTTCTTGTCTCCCTTCTCCTGCCCAAAACCCAAATCCTCTTGAAAAGGGCAAAAAAAGGGTTGGAAAAATTATTAGCGACGTGTTCATTTGGATTAATCTTTTATTAACTACTATCACTGCTGCTTCACATTAATATAAATCCACATCTGTCTCCTTCCACGTATCATACAGGTGGTGACAAATTTATAGAAGCTGCTTTGGAGACCATAGCTTAATTAGCACCAAAGAAAAATTATCTCTTCAAAGTCAAGCTGGACAAAACCCCACCTCGTCTCTTTACTTTAGGGCAGGCTTTTTCCTTACAAAGCAAGGTCCTCAGTGAGACAGTGGCACCGAGGCACCAAAAAGGTAAGCGATTTTTTTTTTTTTTGTGGCTTTTACTTCACACAGTCGTATTAAATAGCAGAGGCATTTTTCTCCCCTCTGTACTAATACGCGTTAAGTCAAAACAAGAGAATTCCTAGACAGCTAAACGAA